>JACEIK010004659.1:14169-50005 GCA_018107945.1 Datura stramonium | reverse complement strand
CTAGGATTTCCACTATAACAGGTCTCCCTATCGATTCTACAGGGTTAGGGAATGAAATAGATAGAAGAATCAAGTCATGTTTCGTACCTTGGGAAGGGAAATTATTCCGCTCTTGAAAAAATTGTCTCTAGTTCTAGAACTTCATTCCATAGAATAATGTGAGTATAACCCTTAAAATCCCACTTAAAACCCAATTATTGATTGTTGTCTTCTGCAACAGTGGTCACCTTACCACTGCAGCCGACTCGCTATGGCGGTCAGGACACCGCCACAGCGGATCCAACTATTATTCTCTTTGTTTGTTACGGCGGGACTCCAACCGCAATAACTGTCTTGTTGTAGCAAAAAACCCCATGCTACAGCAGCCCCCCGGTAAGTAGTAGCTCCTAAATCCTGCACTCAAACCACTCCCTAACTCAAGATTTTCACTATCACCCAACCAACACCTACTTATCACCTTCCATCCAATACATAGGCTAGAGAGGGATGTTTTGTCTTATTCCCCCATAATGACAGATGGATCGTTACACTAATTTTATTATGCCCCTAGAAGTGGCCATATATTATTAAGCCCTCAAAAGTGGCTTTCATTACTAGGCCCTCAGAAGTGGCTATTGATATTAAGCCCCAGAAGTGACTATTATTATTAAGTCCCTAGAAGTGGCCATTTGTTTATTTATTTTTAAATTATGTGGACCTTAGTGTGGTCATGATTTTATTACTTGTAATTTTCCAAAAAATTAAGAACAACTGGTACGTATGAGATAATAAAGTATGTTAATAAATTAGATTTTATTTTTTTCAGTATAACAGTTCTAGAATGTGTAAGATGTCATAGATAAATAGCTCATATCCTATCTTCAGTTTCATGTACCTCTGATAGGTAATCTTTTCTATCACTATCTTATAAGTTTTTCAGTTATGTCCTGTTATTTAGTCTGTCTTACATGTGAGTATTGTTGATTTTGTACTCATGCCTCTTGGCCTGGTGGCACTGCATTTCATAATGCAGGATCAGACGCACAGGGTAGCAGACTATCTTTCTAGGCACTGGTCTAGTTCTTCATCTTTTGAGTGGTAAGCTCCACCTCTATCTGGAGCTAAGTGGATTTTAGTACTTTTTGGTATTTATATATGGATAGTTTTGGTGGGTCAGGGCCCGTCCTGACAATATGTCAGTTGTACAGTTTTTTTCAGACTTCACTAGACATTTCACATACTAGTGTAGTATTTTTATCCAGTTGTTATATCAGTGCTTGTACACATTGTGCCAAAAGCCCCTCCTATTGTACACATGTAGTTCTTACTCAGAATATGCCCGAAAGGTTTACTTATATGTTTTCATGTTGATTAACACATCATGATTCAGTAAATATGCTTATATTAGATTTATGTGGTCAAGTAGAGATTAGTCCGCTTCACCTAGGACTGGTGCGTGGCACCGTCTCAATGTAGGCTTTTATCTAAGTATACACATGTTTTAAAGAATTAAATTTCTTGAATATTTATTATTGAATTCTATTTAATCCATTTGATATTCAATAGAATGTTAATATACTATAGAAGCCAATGTTACATGTTTTTGTGATAAATTTCTTGGTGATAGTTAAGTAGAATTTATTATATGTATATATGTAAATCTTTTATGAATTTGGATATACCAGAGCATAAATTGACCATGAGTAAAAGAAAATTTTACTGAATGAGTAATATATTTCTATCATGAAACTATTCAATAAATATATGAAAAGGAACAAATAAATAAAGAGAAAAGTCAACCGAAAAGAAGTTGCAAGTAGTGATAATTGTTCATAGAGAGATGTTGGACAAAATATTTTAAAAGAAAATCATGAATAATTAAAGTTAAAAAGAAATAAATTGTCACATTCTAATCCAGAGCCTAGATGGGACTATCATTCGATGTCTTAACTTGTATGAGCGAACCACTAACATGACATGAGACTTGAGATATATGCGGGATACGAAAGAGTAGATCCATAAAATAAAGTATTTAAGGAAAAGTCCTATTCGTAGACTCAATAAAAGAATGATTTTTCATTAACAACATTAGTGTTTGCAAAATATAGCTACACTATGGCAAAACTCGAAATGTAATATAAAATTTGGAAATCTCTCTAATCTATCTACGGAGCCTCAACACATACCCTGAATAATAGAGTTTACTAGGAAAGGGCCCCAATATAACAATAATTAGAAACTAAAAATAAATGATTATGCAAAAGAAACATGGGGCTCACCAATAGCTGAGAGCTAAGGAATCCTAGTGAACAACTTGATCGTGATGTGTGTCTTAGCCTGCACCGTGAAATGCAATACCATCGAATAAAAAATATAAGTACATATAAAGTTGTACTATCACTACCCGAGTTGGGACACTGTATTGAGACACAAAATCTAGAACAACGAATAGCTCTAAACTAACCAGTGGTACATACATTGCATGACGCAAGAGCATAGTCAAGCGGAAATTAAACATAAGCATGGATAAGCGAAAATCTATAACTATAAAGCGTGAGTAAAGTGACAATATAATAAAAATGAGTCACAAAGCTGAGCATACTAACTCTATGTCTGAAAGCCTCTACTAACTGATCAGCTGCTGGGACAAGCCCCTAGCTGATTCAAAGTTTGAAACTAAAATAAGGCATAACAAAATAAATGGATAGACGTCCTCGGAGGATGAGGACTCACCAAGACTGGGGAAAACTTGATGGTCTAAGCAGGAGAGAGCTAATGGCGAGTCTGAGATGGATCACCCGAACTTATATCATGACGATATAGCATAGAGTATGCGGTCAGTACTTTGAATGTACTGACTATGCTGGGAAAGTAAAACATGCTAGTAAAACATTAGTCTGAAATCATGAGTATAAATCGGGAAAGATCATGAGAGTAAGGACAATATGCTAAAAGCCATAAATCCAAAGTACACATGTTCATAAGCTATTCATCATAATCTGAACACAATGACCCAAGGTTTAGAAATAGAAACCATGTAACTTGTCATGCTTGAAATCATCAGTGAAAGCTCATAAACTGATCAATGGGTCAAATATGTTATAAAATATAATATCATAAATCATGAACATGAGCAACTAAAAACATGAGGACTAGTGGGAGATTCATATAACCGACATACCCCACATGAGTATACATGGAGCCAGACCTGTAAATCCCTAGTCGGGAGGGTGTTCATACTTGCCAATGGTATAACCATGAAAAAGGCGTGATATCACTCATGGGTGGCAATACGGTCATGGGAGACACTCTCGTCGAGGACCTCATCATGGCTATGTTTGTATAAAGTTCTAAGACCTGGGTACACTGTAACCCTAGTGTATTTGGTGTTAGATACTATTCCCAAAACATATATTTTGCTCAAATCATAATCATGAAATATACTTGAAGTACATGGGCTAGTTGAAATCATGAGATTCATAGAACATGCTTGAGATGCCTGAAGTAGCCATAACATAGGCCCATGAGTCGGCCATGATCATAAAAATGTTATGCATAAAATCCATGCAAACTTGAGAAAATCATCATACTCTAAAATTCATAAATTCATGAAAGGATCTTGTTGAAATTATGCATCATGATAATAAAATATAATTTAGTTCATCATACTACAAAATATGGACTCATAAACTTAAATTTCATAAATCATGCATAATAGGGCATATTCTTCATAAACTTGAAATCATGAATTAATAATTAAATTGGGGCTTAAATATGTGCTAATTTTCATGAAAAATAAATTAAAGAATTAAGATATAATACCCATAGGGATAAACATGGAAGATTTCATGAAAATTGGGTGATAACACCAGAATTTAATTTCACATGCTTAGCAACTTGAAATCATAGAATTGGAATGAAATTGGGCATGAGGATTAAAGAAATCCTCCATACATGGCCCTACATACCTGGGTAAATTTATTTATAAGCTTCCCTTGAACACCCAAGATGATTAAGAGAGAATTTGATGAGGAACCCTAGCTTGATCTTGGAAAAGGATTTCAAATCTAATGAAATTATGAGAGCATAAGGACTTACACTAGGTTAATCCTCTTAAAGCACTCTTTTAGAAATCTAAAATAACGTCAGTTGAGGGTTAGAAGCTTAGAAATTTACAAAGATACCCCTAGGAACATATAATTAAAATTTGTTTGCCAGGCACCACGGGTCGTACCACGAGTCGTACCCCTAAACAATGACTCCTGGTTTCCTTTCATCATTAGCTAACCAAAATTTCCAAGTTCACTATTTATAAAACCATCAGCCTCACAATGACTCATTATTCCCTACAATGAGTCGTACCATGACTCGGGACATCGAAAGTGAGCTAATTTTTGTCAGCCTGTTAACTATCGCCCAGATTGAGTCATACCGACGCCTAGTGCAGGGTAATCTTGCTACAAGATCCATATTCACCGCTTCCCATTTCCATAGAGGAACAACTATATCTTGAGTCAGTCCACCTGGTTTCTAGTGTTCCGCTTTTACCTGTTGGCAATTGGAACACTGAGCCACCAGTAGATTTGTTTTACATCGTGGTACATTTTCGTCTGACCTGGATGGAGAGAATAATGGGCATAGTGTACCTCACCCATATTCTATTGGTGAAGCCCTGCAACATCTGGAAAACAAAGGAGATCTTTATATCTCCACACTCCATCCTTGGCTATCTGAAAATCTATCACCTCTCCCCGCTGAACCCAGGCTAGGATCTTTGTACTTCCGTTCCTTTACTTCCACAACTAAAGACGACACTGCGGTATTTTTGATTACCGCTCTGTTGTCCCATGTTTCTGCTACATGAACGGCTAGACTGGCTAGCTGATGAAACTCTCGGGCCAAATCCCGCTGCTCGGGCTGCTAGTATGCCAAACTCCCCACAGATTCATGGCTGAGGGCATCTGCTACTACGTTGGCCCTTCCTGGGTGATACAGAATATTCACGTTATAGTCTTTCAACAGCTCTAACCAGCGACACTGTCACAAATTCAACTCCTGGAACTCCGCTCTAATGCCTCAGTCCACTGAAATATTTTGCTGCCTTCTGTGTCAGTTTAGTCATTGGTGCTGTAAGGTGGAAAATTCTTCCACAAATCTTCTATAGTACCTGGCTAACCCCAGGAAACTGTGTACCTCGGTCGGAATGGTGGTTCTGGCCATGTTTTCACTACTTTTATTTTCTGTGTATCTACCTGTGTACCAGCCTCTGACACGATGTGACCCAAAAAGGTTACTGAATTCAGCTAAAATTCACATTTACAGAAATTGGCATGTAACTGCCGATTATACTGGTTTATTATACCGGAGAAACTGACAAGTAATCTATCTTTATAGCTAGAGCTTATCTAGCCTTCTAGGCTGCATGCTAATGCTACTCGCTGCTGGAATAATCTATATTAGTGTCTGCACACCATCCGCACGTATCTGATCAAAGGATCCTGATAGTGATCATGATCTCTAAGAATCTGGCTGAATAATTGTGAATAACTGAATAACTGGGATGAATGACCCGAATGTTGAAGTAGTCTAACAATGCTCTAAATGTCCTACTCGGGCATCTGTAGCTCATGCATAACTGCGGAGTTGTGGATAGCTAACTTCTTTGTTATTATACTTGAACAACTCTAGAGCTGGGCTTAATTGGACTTACTCTCAGGCGATCATGTCTCTGGATCTTCACAGGGAATCTACCGATTTCCTTGTCTTAGTAAATGTTGTGCTAGCAGAGTACTACCACTTCCTTATGCCTTGCTTGCATCCACTCAGATCTATACTGCTGTTCTGAGAAATTCTTGGTCTTATGAGCAATTCTGTAAAGACTAGCCTTCTCCTAGGACTCTATATCTGAATATCTTACGGGAATCGGCTGGGGTACTAGTCCGTCACTGACTACTGATGTGGATGCTTTCTTGGGGTACCCCCGGGTTTGTCTTACTGGGACGGCTAGTTGACTTGCGGGCTGTTCTATATGATAACTGCTAAGTTGACTAAGGCTGAATCTCACCTACAAGGCTGGAAAAATGAAGTACGACCACTTAACATACTGGGAAATTCTGGTGTTGCTAACCTCTGGAGTATGCTTATTCGGTCTTTGTCTATGGTTCTGGCACATGCAATAACGTTACTGGTCTTTAGGGGTGCTTCCCTGCTAGTACAGACGCCAGTTGGTCATTAGACCGCCTAACTGCGCCCGTATCATCTAACCACCTGATTCAGTCTACTAACTCTTGTGAGCTTCTGAAGTCTAAATCTGGCAACAAGCATATAAGTCCGTTAACTAAATAAACTAAGAACCGAGAAAGTTTCTATGGCTTCATATGTGGATCACACTTACCCTTTCCCCCTTTTTTGCGAGGGGTCCTGCAGTACGATCTATATATACTTCCTAGCAGTTAACCAGAATCTGTGTGACTGTAACCCCTATTGGTAGCTACTCACACTATATCGTATATCTGTATATATATATATCAACAACTAGGTACAATACATACTGAATTTTGTTGTAATACGTAATCTCTAACATGTTTTACTGAATTTCATATTCACATTATATACTTCTTCTACAGTCTAATGATATCTCCTGTCCTCTCATACCATTTCATCAGATTTTCGTCCCATTTTGGAAGCAACAAACACATGCACTTTAGTTATGATCTGCTGTTTGAAATTTTGCCACTCTTACAACGCGGGGTCAACATCCGAACCTTGTTGCCTTACTTGGCATTATATTAAGGGCCCGTGACTGTCTGTTGGACCTTGTCTCTAGGCCACACTAGATTAGAGCCTCTCTGTCGGCACTCTCCTACCTTCCCCCTAGGCGGACATACCACAACATTCTCGACTACGACCTTACTATCTATTAGCTGTCAGTCCGAGGCTTAGTCCTTAATACACGATGTTCTATTAATCTGGAGGTGATTCTAATTTCCCCCCTCAAAATCTGGTATTCATACTCCTCACCTCATCTTCCTTAACCGAGCTTTGGGGTTCAAGGTACCTGCCTTACATTGTCAATAAGGTTACCAGTCAAGTTTCAACCTATGCTTCTTCTGGATTGCAGTCGGACCCGTCTTATTCATATAACCTCCTTTATCTCTCGATATCACAGCTAATATTATAATTATTATCTGCGTGACGTATCCCGCCGTCGGTTGCATGCCACATGGATCAGCATTTTCTGACTTGAACTTGACTATTACTTGAAGTTCATCATTGACAGACTTCCTCTACACCCACTTCCGAACAATCTAGTGGTCTTACTCGCCTTCGACTTGTTACCATGAATACCCACAACTTCGTAATCACAGGGCCTCCTTACCTTCTAACACTTGAATCAACTAACTATCTTCACTTAGTGCTTACTTGGGCAACATCGCCTAAATCCTTATGTCCTTTATTGTACTAGAATCAAAACTAAGAGGTAGGAATAACCTTTTCATCGCAACGAAACGAAGACATGAAACCGTACTCACATCCGAAAGGATGGAGATGGGGATCTCGATTCCTCTCTTTTCTCACATCTATGAGATAATCTAATATTATCTGTCATCTTAGGTGACCTTATATATCTAACAAATAAATCAACTCGCATACGCTATGCTTTTGACTTCCTACTCTGAAGCTATAAAAATATACTGACAGTACCGATAGAGGCTACTGGGAGGTCCCCGTTACCTCCTCCCTTCGCCGTTGTAGTTACCCGCAACTGGCTAGTGCCCTCTTCTACTGCTATATCCAATCTTCTGCCTGTGATAGGGTGTCGTCGATCTGACTTTCTATCTATAATCAAAGAGTAGGATAAGTTTTAGGACTCAACCCTACTATACCGCTCCGTAGCACGACCGAATAAGAAGAAAGACTCTGCAACCTCCTATCTAGGAGTATGTGCACAAACACATCCATAGACAAGACTCTACTTAGCACTTTATTTGCAGACTCAAGCAAGATTACGACTGCTCTGATACAAAGTTTGTCATGCCCGCCTTGGAGGCATGATTGGCACCTGTGCCTTAATAGACCCGACCGTCAGATTACTAAGCCTAGGCACTTCTGTGCCAAAATGGGCTCTAATTCTGATTTATGAAAACAACGCTACAATGGCTAAATAAAGCCCGGCCGCCTAGGCCTATAGCCACCTGTAAGAAAAACCAACTAACCAGAACAACAGATCATAGGGAACTTATGGGCCGACAAGGCCGCCATGTTTACTAGTTAACACCGAAAAGTAGAATCAAGTGCTAAACTACTCAGACTGCAAGGTCATCAACTATTAACTCAATAAGGCCCCACACGGTCATCACAAGCAAACTGAAACATAGACACGACCTTACAATGACCGGTACAACTAACCACAGGGAATATACAATCGCAAGCCTCTAAGAATACCGATAAGATGGCTCTAGACAGGCCCCGACCTACCCGTACCGTACAACAAAAGCAAAGGAATAAACTCTAGCCGTCAATCTCCTGGATGACAGGAGCTGGTGAATCTATGTGCTGGCTAGAATTACGAGGATTGGCTCATCTATGAGTACCTGAAGGCAAGTTGCATTACCCCAAAACGGGCGCGTACCACTGCACTGAGTATGCAAAGCAATCCCTAAACATAATCAAAATCGACACACACTGAGAAGTTACCGAATAACAGAAGATGGCTAAGACTGTCTGGGATGGCAGAATCTAAACTAAGCTTAACTGGTATTGTAGAGAAGGTTAGGAATCATACCGCCCAATGCGACAGCCCTACTATCTATCAATTTAATAAATAAATACATATAGAATACAAGAACCTATACCAGCCCCTCATAAACCAGAAGGTACCAATAAACATTCAATCATATACCCCTACCCAATGCCATCCAAAATAACACCACTCCACTCATCTAGTAATAATGAGCATCCCGCCGTCCCCGGGTATGCAACTGGGCCTCGGGCCCCGAATATAGCCGTATTTGAGTTCGAGAACACTTGTAAACCTGTAATCCTGAGATCTGTTATCTATAATCTGTAATATGTGCCCTGGGCACAAGCGCTCGACAGGGTATGTTATAACGTCAGATCAGCCTGCTATGGGGAATGCTGCATCCCATCTTCATCCTCTCAAGGATCTACATGCCACTTGAGTGACTTATCCTTACCTCTAGCGGGCAAGCTTCCACATAGCTATTAACCCCGGGCGGTAAGGAAGCCTATGGGTGCCCACATAAAACAATCAGGTCTCTACAAGCAACAATAATCACATACCATGTATAATAAATCTGATAATACTGTCCATGATCCGATATTCTATTCTAAATCTCTTATCGAATTAAACTTTAACTGATAAGAGTTATACCGAGTCTGGAATAATATTTCAGTTGATTGGGTACTAATTGGATTGACTTTTATTCTGAATATGGCATAATAATAGTTCCAGCATGCTTACTGAATTCACACTGGACATAATACTCGGCTTATGGAACGTTCTTTTGGAATTTACTCTATTTTACTATGCTAGAATTACTAACTTGCCGAAGAAACTAGCTTTTCATACCTCGCCACTAACTTCTTGGCTAATCGGGTGTAGCTCGTCCAATATCCAGCTATTTTTTCCAAACTGCGTTCATATTCATAGCAACAGAACTAAACCCATCAATATTCGAAGAAAACACTACTTTGAATATATGTACTGCCCAAACTTTGACTTTTCGTAGAACGGTCGAAAACTCGCCATTTATTTGAGGTCAAGAAGAGAGAAATACTTACTTTTAATGTTAGGAGTGTATTAACACTAGTTTGACACCCACTTACTTTGATTCGGCGGGTCGCCGCTTAGCCGACAATTCTTGTGAAACTAACTCCGCGTGAATGTTCTCTGTAGCTTTATACTTCGTATCCGGGTTAATTTGAGTTTGAATCGCTTTGACAGCGTAAAACAGAAGGAATTTTAATGAACCTCATTCCTCTCTGTTTTCTGTTCGTTTTGAAATTAAATGAAGAGAAATGAATAAACGAAGTGGGGGCTTATATACTTAGCCTTTAAGTCGCATTTGTCGAATGCGATTTATAAGTCGCATTTGCCTTGTGATGTCTGACTTGCTTGTCCAGTCTCTTCGAACCTCTTTTCTTCGCACATATGGCACTTAAAACTCTTAACCAACATGCGAATAGGCCAACTATGTCAAGAAGTTACGGGTAAAACAAATACAATGATGAACATATATAAATACTGCTAGTACACCCTGTCTATCAAGTCCGTAAAAAGCTGCAGGAATATTCATTAGTCCAAAAAGACATAATTACAAACCCATAGGACCATACCGAGTCCTAAAGGCCGCTCGAATGTCAAATTCTAACCCTGAGCCAGTAACAGCCTCTGATCTTTAGGTCTATCTTAGAAAAGCACTTAGCACTTTGAGGCTTGTTAAACAGGTCATCAATAGATGATTAAACCTACGAGTTGCAGGCTGGAAGCATGGGTCGTAGGAAAACCCGTGGTTCAAAGCAGAGATTTTGCTCCCCATACCATGAGTCCCAACCATGAGCCATAGTATGTGGGTACGACCCGTGGTCAAGAGTCGAAGGCCTATGGGTTTCCAAGTGTTGATTGTACGCGTGATGGTATGGCTCGTAGATGGGAATGATGGGTCTTGGTATGCATCCACAGAAATATTTAGAGAGCTAGTAAAGGGGGCTCATTAGGTCAAGCATGAGAAAACCACGATTTGTAGGTTAGCATTGTAGGTTAGTGGTACGACTCATGGTACGAGTTGTAATATGATGGTATGTATTTTCGTTTTAATGGGACGGTATATTTTACCGCCTTAGACTTTCAAGTGAAGTTTGGAACCCCAGGCACGTGATAGGATCGAACCCGACAAAAGTCTATAGAAACAAGGTGGTAAGATCAATTCCTAAGTGTAAGAATTGCATTGATGTAAATTAAGGTCATAAGGAAACCTCCAGCACAAAATTGGGTTGAGAGCCTTCTTATCAATTGAGTTGTATAAGTTCTTATAAGGGTCGACTTGCCGACTCATAACTCCCTTTTTTTTATAAGTGTTTAGTGGTTCAGCATTTCAAACAGAATCCCTTGAGTCTTCTTTCCGATGCATCCAATCCTTGCATTAATTGAGTAATATAAAAGTCATGAGCGGTTTAGTGAAGGTAATTAGACATTGAACGAATGTCAAGATAGAGTCATACTATCAAACCATGACCCGTACTGTTGGTCATAGTAACTGCCAGTTGCATGTTTTTATTCGACATTTTGGGGGCATTTTTGTAAACCCTACGCTTCTAACACTTAAATGACATCATTTTTGTCATCCTTAGGTCGTATTAAAGGGTTTAACATAGTCTATATCCGCACTCTCTTCAAACATTCATAGATTAGTTTTTCTCTCAAGAAGGAGCTAGGATTCATCACCTCCAACTTCACAATTTGTAATACCCCTAAAGCCCTAAGATTCCGAGGATTGAAATGGAGAAAATAGGATTATTCTGCACTGTGTCATAGGATGAGTCATCCAAAGGACTGTGAGGTGCAAATTCACGAGTTGTTAGTGACTCGTGGGGAGGAGGGAAGACTTGGTTGAATTTCTTGGTTTGGGGATGACCACAGGTGAGGCCACGAGTTGTGGTCAACACCACAAGCCATTATGTTAGCCGTGGTCGCAAGCTTGACTTGAATGTTGGAGAGTTCCGCAATGCTACTAACGGTTAGTCATGGTGAATCTCGGGTAAACTACGATTCGTGGTGTCCCCTATATGAACAGGATGATGGTTCTAGTGCGGATGAAGGAAGGCTGACCACGAGTCGCGGTCCTTGATGACGAGTCGTCCACTCCCTCGTTGGACTGGCAGTATGTATTTTCCTGAAATTGATTAAAGGCTTTTCAGATCTCTAAGTTCCTAAGGCCTGAACTACATCGTTTTAAGATCAAATAAGTGTGTTTTAAGAGGGTTTAGTTCATTCTAAGCCTATTCCACTCCATGCAAGCAAGCCTAGTAGTTCTAAGGGGTAATCAAGATTAGATTCATCAAGTTCTTGCCCAAATTTCATTGGGCTCTCAAGAGGGTTGTGAAATTAGATTCTCCCAGGTATGTAGGGTTATGAATGGGTGCATCCATCCACTCCTTGCCCAATCCCTCTTCAATTTCATGTGATTTCTAAGTTGATGAATCTATAGGGTTTTAACCCAACTTATGAATTCTCTAAGTATCTATCATGGGTATTCTCTATGCATGTTTCTAATGTTGAATTATGATTTATGGGAGTGTTTTATAATGTTTTAAATTATAAATTATGATCAATGTTTTGCAAATAAGATGCCCATCTATGGAAGTTCATCAAAAGATGAGATTATGATCTATGCTTCTAGTAATGATGAGATGTTCATGATGAAAGTATGATTTCAAATTACCCATTCCTATGTTCATGTTTTGAGTAATCAAAGTCTATTTCAAGCATGTTCAAGTATTGGTTAAGCCCATATTATCAAGTATCAAAGTCTATTTCAAGCATGTTCAAGTATTGGTTGCTTCCATATGATCAAGTATGTTTCATGATTTATCTAAATTTTATGTGTTATTAGCTTGGTCACATGGTTTTGGAGTCTAGACTCCCACTCTTGTTCAGCTTGTGGTACTGGTTTGCTTCAAGGCCTTTCATGCCATATGTTTCAGAATATGTATGTCATGTCACATTCAGCTTCGTCACTATATGATGGTCAACTTCGTTGAGAAACAATGGAGAGCATATGCATGTTTTTGGGAGTAGGCCCAGCAATCGAGTAGGCTAAGGGCCGCCAACCTTATGCCTCTAACTCACGTGCCAATCATAGGTATGTTCAGATTATTTGGGACCCTCCCTTGTGAGCTTCCCTTTCCCCAAGGTCCTTCAATAAGATAAATATCACAGTAAAGGTCCTTAGCCCTGGAAAGGCTTTGTACGGCTCTTCCCACTTGAGTGTAATAGTTGGGACCACATAAGCTCTATTGTAGTAACGTCAGTTATATGACAAGTCTCCATTGTTCGTCATAATTTCAAAGTTATGCATGTTCATCAGTTAAGATATTATATTTTTTTAGCAGATTTGACCTAATGTTATGTTTTACTTAAGGATTATAAGTTTCAGTCAGTCATTCGATTCATATGATATTAAGTTAAGTGTTTAGTTTGCTAAGCTAAACAATAACATGCAAATCCTACTCGATCTTCTCTATGATGAAATGTTTATGATATGCATGATCTCTGATTTTACTTGACTTAGTGGTTTTACTTACCTTGCATACTCGGTACATTCCACATACCGACAAAGATACTTGCGTCAGATTATCATGATACAGCTCACATCCCACCGCTAGCCAGATCTTCAGTGTTTGCATCTCCCAGCCAGAGTTGGTGAGTCCTCATCTTCGAGGGCCCTTCATCAGTTATATTTAATATTTTTAGTTTCTCACACTAGTGAGTTAGTTGGGTCTTGTCCCATTAACATGCCAGTATTAGAGGCTTATCAGGTTTATTATATATTCATCTTTAGACTTGTGTTATGTATTCAATTATTCAATGTTATCAGATTTTTAGACTTCTGCTATGTTATGTTAGATTTGAATTTAAAATGTTGATAGATGTATTTTAATGCCATGGGTCGACTTGAACCTCTCGGGTTCTTGTCCCATGTCTGGATACGGGCCTATGTTCGGGTCGTGATACAATTCTTCTTGTATCTTCAAGATATGTCAAAGGATCATCAATCCAGGCATGTAGGGTTATGAATGAGAGGAACTTTCACCCTCATGCCCTTCTTTTCAATTGAATTCATGATTCTCACCTCCCATGCCTTAATTTATCAACATTTTACGATCAACCTTATTGGGAAGAATTCTTTTCATGTTTCTCCATGAAATCAGTTCTCTCAAGATTCAACTTATGTTCTTATGATTATGAATGCATGTCCCTTATCAAATCCACATCATCCAATCTCAAATTTCATATTCGAAATCTACTAGGATTTTGGGTTGCCATGCAATTCCTTCATAATTCTCTTATGGGTGTAGCTGAGTTGATATTAATTTATGATTTCATGATTTCGGTTTTTAGAATTTCTCAAGTCTTCATGAAACTATGATTCAATATGTTTCAATAATGATTAGGGATAAATTCCTTTTATATGAAATTTCATGATTTCCATTATGATTTCGATTCTCCTAAGCCCTAAACTGTGGTTTAAGATTTATGATATTATTTCCTACAAGTAATTTCAAGAATTTCAAGTATGATGATTTCTCAGGCATGTATATTCTTCATGATTTATGAGTTTATGATTTTAGCCGACCATGAGCCCTTATTTCATGGCTAATCATGTATTTCAAGGTATGATCAAGTATGTTACGATTTATCTAACCATGAAGTTCGTATGATTTTATGATTGGTTATATATGAGCCTTAATGTGCATGTTCTTGGAGAACAGCACCAGCCCCACCTTGAGTTGTCTCCATCTAGACCTCGGCGGTTAGATACCTATTCTAGGGTAAGGAGGGTCTGGCTAACAAACCTCACTTTCACGCTTGCAGAAAGTATGGTAAGTATCACCTATTGCTTCGACTGTGGGAGGCCCGGATATATGCGTAGGTATTTTCCTTCACCCAGATGGGGTGAAGGTAGAGGTCGTGTCCAAGCCACCACTACAGCAAAGCCCAAAGAGGCTCGCCCATCTCGCCCATGTATCATCTACCGTAGTGCAACCAACGCGGACAGTTTCAATGCACTTTCATCTCATCAGAGCAGGGGTGCTCGCTAGAAATAGTCACAGCTATGTCATGAGCCTTCAAGTTGATCTCGCATGATGTTAAACCAGGAGTCGCAAAGTAAAGTATAAAAATCCCTTTAACCTTTGTATGAGACTTTCCGTAGATGGTATAAAATGATTATAAGCATGAAGTCTTCATGATACCTTTAGATACAAATGGGAAGCCAGGAGCATAGCCTAGCCTTATGAAAGGATCCAAGAGCCTTAAAAAGAAGGCTTTTAACTAAAGGGGAGATGGTAAGTGAAGGGCTAGACGAGTCTTTTCTAGTAAGGAAGATCTAGAATAGTATCTAGGGATGTCAGCCAATTCCTATTGAGATGTTTTCTTATGTTTCCGGGCTCTGGGCGCACTTACTTATGCTTATGTTCAGATTTTAAAATCATAGGTAACCACTTCGATTAAAGGATCTTAGTCTTACTCCATGACTCCATAAAACTCAACTTCATGTCAAGAAACTTATTATGTATGTACTCATGTAACACCCCAAAACTTTTTAAGACCAAACTCAGACTTTGCATGAAAAACCAGAAAGAACCATAAAAAAATTTCTCACAGAATGACCCAGACAATGAGTCGTTGATACCTGTAATGGACCATTGTTTGAGTCATTCTCAGTCCTACAGATTTCCTTTTAGGAACCAACTAGGCATAGGATGATCCATTAGAAGGAGTAACGAGTTTTCCGCTGCTCATTGTATCCTATGTCCAGAAACCCGCTAGATCCTCCCCGAACCAATGAGGGAACTAAGGACTCAGGTTCATACCAATGAGTCCTTGTTTATACCCATTTCTGGAATCATCAACCTCAGGTTAAGGTAATGGTTACCACAGAAGACACAATGACCTCGTTGGTTCTACCAATGAGTCATTGTGTAGTCCATAGCGTAGGAACCAAGCATTTCCTGTCAAGGATCACAAGAGGGACCAACCACCCATTGGTCCATCCAATAGTCATGGTTCCCTTCCATTTCCAATTTCCAGTGAACAACCACTAGTCCCAACAAGATAGGAACTCAGGCCCAGGACCAACGACTGAATGTGGGACTCCGTTGGCTCCGGTCGGGCAGTTTTTTAGATATTCTTTTGGGGAAATTTTTGTAAATTTCCACCTTTTTAATCCCTAAACTATGTCATTTGGGGTTATTTTTAGAGGGATTTAGGGAATTAGTCAATAGTTTTCTTTCATTCCTCTCATTCTCCCAAAGTAAGAATGTAGAAAACTCAATTAGGAAGCACAGAGAATGATAAAGGGTTTCTAATTTTCTCCTAAGATTTCAAGGGTTTTTTTCTTAGGTATTTCTACATTGAGTATGTGGGAATTCAACAAGAAATTGTTTTCCAAGTGCCCCTAAACCCTTATGCAATTTCATCGTCTTAGCCCTGAATATTAGAAATAGGGTTCGCTTCAGTCAGATTCTGAATATTCTTGTGAATTTGAAATCCTTGTGAACTCTTGCAATGTTTTTATCATTTATCACACATATTGTTTCTCTTTTCATGAAATATTGGTTATCCCTAGTTGTGGGACTACAGTAAACTAGGTCTTGCATAATTGTCTAGATACAAATACTGCTTGACTCTATTAGTTCTTGAATTTTAATGTTATTACCATTTTTTGGATTTGCAGTTAGTTTGAATGCTAGTTCAGTCTAGGTTAGCAATTAGCCTTTTTTCAGTATCTTATAGTCAGCTGATCAATTTGACGATAGTTAGTTCTTAAGAGTTCAGTTCAGTAATAGTCTCTAGTTTTAGTTATCGCTTAGTTTTCTAGACGGTTATAACGCTTCCAGATGAGCAGCCTCTGGCCAGTCTTAGAACCATCAGTATCAGTTATCAAAGTTAGTTCTTTAAATGGTTATGACGCTTCTAGATAAGCAGCTCTGGCTAGTCTTAGAACACTAATTTTCAGTTATCTGGTCCTACAGACTCTCAGGTTACTTCCAGATACGTATTCTGTACTTAGTCCAGACCCAAACTTCGAGCCATCAACTTAGTAGTCAAGTTAAGACTTCCAGTGGGAGTAGTACGGCACCGAACGGGCTGGATTTTTAGTACACCCAGGTTCCAGAACTATATTGCCACCAAAGGTTATTGGCCCATCGTGCCCCAGACTTATGATCACCCAAATTTTAGCCACTATACCCATGTAACACCTCGAAACTTTCCTAGACTAAACTTAGACTCAGCAGATAGAACCAAGAAAATTTGTCTTAGAATGACCGAGACAACGAGTCAGCAGTAACGACCTATTTTTTGAGTCGTGGTCAGTCCTGCCAGTTGTCCTTCATGAAACAACGAGACATGAATGGCCCATTGTGACGCAGTCACGACTCTTCCGTCACTGCTGCATTCCCAGCCCGGGACAGCAGTTAAACCCTTCAGAACCCACAAGTCGAAACTATTAGTCGTCATCTGACAATGACCAGGGTCTGTTAGTTGAGCTTGAAGGGGGGTTGTTGATAATCTCTTCTAGTAACAATGAGTGGCAACCAAACCCATTTTATCATGCAAATGTCGTTGTGTCCACCCGTGGTGTCAATCCGCAAAATCCTTCAGGATTCCAGTAGCAAGGACGAGAGGTGACAACAACTCGTTGTCCCAACCAATGTCGTGGTGTCATTCATTAGGAGGGGGTCCAAGTAGTTATGTCTGGGCCTCTCGCCAAGGTTTACAAGAGGTTTCAACGAACCGTTGGTTCATCCAACGAGTCGTGGTCCCTTTGTTTCCAATCCAAGTAAGTCTGAAGTCAAGCCTAGACCAATGGGGTTGGTCCTAACGAGTCATGTTATCCACCAATGACTCATTGTGTGACTCGTTGGTCCCAATAGGCAGTTTTTAGATTTTGTTCCAGTATTTTAGTAACTTCTAATCTTTTACCCTAAGAAGCTTAGCTAGATCCTGACACCTTTATGGGTTGTTGTCTGTATGTATTCATGCTTATGCTTTCCACTACTTTGTGATCAATGCTACTTGCTTCTCATAAATGTCGGTTTTGTTCAAACCTATAAATACAGTAATCGGGTCCGAACTGCTGTTTGAATTCCTATGTCACAATCATCTAATTTCATCATTTGTAATGCTAGTTCATTCTTAGTAAGAATGTTAGTATCTTCAGTAACTTTCAGTAATATCAGCTGACTGGAGTTTGACTATATTAGTTTCTGAGTGTGTCGCAATGCCTCCCAATTATCAGTTATCGCTATTATTTATCGCCTTATTTTTAGACGGTTATGACGCCTCCAGATAAGCAACCTTGTTAGTGTTAGGACACTAGTTTCAGTTATTCAGTCATATAATATTCTAAGGGTACCCTGATAAGTATCCCCGATCTAATCTAGGGACCCCGCTGAGCTATAAGCTTAATAGCAAGATTAGGACTATCTAATGCGAGTAGGACTTAAAACAAAGAGTCTCTGGTTCTAGCACCTGTGTTCCCGTAACTACGTTGCCACCATAGGATGATGAGCCCATTTTATCCCAGAAAGTAATCTCTACAGTTCATGCCTTTATACCCCAAGATATATTGGGTCCTATCGAAGGGGAGTATACATCGAACTCCATGTTTAGCCTACATAGTTAGATGTCGGTTATAGACTGTCCCACTTGGCTCGCCTAGTTCAGTTTAGCTCAGTTTAGTATCTTTTCATCAGGACATGTTTGTGACTACGAATGGGTCATTATTGACCATATTAGTAATAGTTCAGTTTTAATAGCTATGTTATTCAGTTTGTCATTTCATGTTATTTAGTTCTATTTTTTTACTTCAGCGTATAGTAACTTCACTTACTCAATACATTCAAAAGCAATTACACATACTTTCTATGTTTTATCGTCTTATGATACAGGCACAAGTTCTCAGTCACAGCAATATCATTTGGTGATCTTCATCTTCGAGATGATGATTTTGTTCGCTAGTTCCTTATTAAATTAGACTTTAGAGTTAGCCGGGGCTTATCCTAGCAACTTATTAGTTAGTAGTTGGCTCTCGTACATAGTTATTCACTATTGTTTTTAGATATATTTGACTCTTGGAAACTAGTTTTTCTTGAATGATTAAATGGTTATAAATCTTGCAATTTACATTTACTCAGCTTAATAGTGTAATGATAAACCATGGTTAGCTGGGTCACTAGACACTATGCACCGTGGTTCTATCTGTGGTGTAATTCGTGTCATGACAAACTTGGTATCAAAGCACTAGGTTTAGAGTATCTGGAGGATGTCTGAAAGCCATCATGAGATTCCTTTAATGGTGAAGCACGCAACACTCGCTGACGGGGAGGCTGTGAGGCGTTATTAGGAAAACTCCCTTTCGCTCATACTCCTTATCGCTCGCAGCTGAATTCGAATCCCTCCTAACTTGTGATGTATTCATTTAAATGAAAATATTCCCTCTAAGACGAGAATTGAAGGAGGGCTGAAACACTAACCGACCTACCCCACCAGCTCAAGTAGTCCCTCAGACGACCAAGTGTCCTTAATAGAATCTGAGCAGTAACTAAATATTAGCTCAAATACTGTCTAACCAAGTGAACTTTAGTAAGGGTTCTTGGTGAATACAAATTTGGTCTGCAGCAACTGCCGGGTTCGGGACTTCACTCGAATGAACTCTCCAGCTTTTCATGAATTCAAGGTGGGAGAGGACCCACAGGAGTTTCTAGATGAGGCAGCTAAAGATCACCCGAATTATGGGGTTTAGTTCCAATGGAGAGTGCAATCTGACTGCCTACCAGTTGAAAGGGGTGGCTCAGATTTGTTCTGGACCAATGGAAGGAAGTGAGCACAGCAATGTTAGTAGAGTGGGAAGATTCATCACAACATTTTTAGACAGATTTTTTCCAAGGAGTTTAGGTAGGCTGGTTGCAAGGTTCATGAATTTAAAGCAGGGTAACAGGACCATGAAGGAGTATGTTAGAGTTCACTCTGTTGCCGAGGATGCCTGAGAGATGGTAGCAAAGCCAAGGGCTCACATTCTTAAATTCTAATAGAGTATCAAACCCAAGTACTTAAGGAGTGCAGGACTGATGCTTAAAAAGGAAATTGACCTCTCCAAACTAATCAATTCATGCCTAGAAATTGAGGCAGAAAAGTTGAAGGACATGGAGCGGGAGAACAAGTGGGCTAGAAGAGTTCAATCATATTATAGCCACCATAGGCCAGAGGCAATAGCCGCCCACAACAATAGCAACAAAGGACTCCATCACCCACCAATCCAGCGCCCTTCTTCGGTCCGAGAAGGATCAAAATGGTGGAGCACTTGGCTCTCGGGGCCCAGAGTTACAAGCAAGCAATAACCATTACCCATCTTGTCCTATGTGGAAAGAACCATCCAGGTGAATGCCTCAGGCAAATAGTTGCTTGGATGTGGGCAGTTGGGTCATTGTACAAAGGAGTGTCCATCAACAAAGATGTAGGTTAATAGTCTACTTTCACATCAAAGACTCTGGGCCGTCCTACCTTAGGTAGGGTGCTACTTCAGGTATGGATAGAGGTTAGCGCCAAAATTCCTTTATGTTGTCCTCCGTCAGGACCAGTATATCATCTGACGTGGTTACATGTGCTGTTATGTCTTTTCCACCTATATGTATATTCCCTACTAGATCCGTGGAGCCACACTATCATTCATGACTTATGTAGCCGTTAGTTTGGGCCAATTCCAGAAGTTCTCTCAGAGTCATTCTCAGTCTTACCCCAGTTGGTGAGTTAGTTAGAGCCTGCCGGGTATATAGAGACTGCCCGTCTTAGTGTTGAGAAGTAATTCCAATTGATCTAACAGAGCTAGACATGGTCAAGTTTGACCTCATTCTTCGCATGGATTGGTTACACTCTGATTATTTCTAAGTCGATTTCTGCAGAACAAGAGTCTTCAGGTTTCATTTCAATAAGCCAGTCTTAGAATGGATGGGTAGTGTTTGTGCACCTAAGGGTCAGTTTATTTCCTACCTTAAGGCAAAAGAAGCTCGTTTCAAAGGGTGCATCTATAACCTTGTTTGGGTCAAATGTTCTAGCTCCGAGACCCAAACCATTCAGTCAGTTCTAGTTGTCAGCGAATTCCCTGACGTCTTCCTAAGTCCCCTCCCAAGAGGGAAATAGACTTCGGCATAGACCTTCTTCCAGACACTCAGCCCATCTATATTCATCCTTATAGAATGGCCTAGCTGCTTAAGGAGTGGAAATAAAACTAAAAGACCTTCTTGATAAGGGTTTCATCGGGCCAAACATCTCTCCATGGGGTTCTAGAGTGTTGTTCATAAAAGGAAAGAAAGATGGTACTCTACGAATGTTTATCGACTACCATCAACTGAGCAAGGTTATAGTTAAGAATAGGTATCCCCTACCCAGATTGACGACTTGTTCAATCACTTCAAGGAGCTAGTTTTTTTTTCAAGGTAGATTTCTAAGTCGGGGTATCATCAGCTTAGGGTTAGGAATGTGACCTACCGAAAACAACCTTCAAAACTTGGTATAGTAACTATGAATTCGTGGTTATGTCCTTTTGACAAACAATGCCCCGCAACTTTCACTTCCGACCTAATGAACAGGGTTTTCAAGCAGTATCTGGATATGTTCGTTACTATATTCATTGAAGACATTCAGGTGTACTTTAGAAATGAGGAGGAGCATGCTGACCATCTAAGGATAGTGTTGCAGACTCAACCCCATGCCTTAGAACTATGCACCAAAGTAGGTATGATCAGATTATATTCGGACCTCCTATGTGAGCTTTCCCTTGCCCCCAATGGGCCTTCGGCTTGATATTGATATCATGGTAGAGTCTTTAGCCCTTGCAAGGATTTAGACGGCTCTACCCACTTGAGTGATAGTTGGGACAATGTAACCTCTATCGTGGTAATGTTTGTTACATGACGAGTCTCCCATTGTTCCTCATGATTTCGCTTATGCATGTTTTTCATTCAAGATATATATGTGTGTATATATGTGTGTGTGTGTGTGTGTGTGTGTTGTAAAGCAGGTTTGACCCAATTACTTGTTTTACTTATGATTATCAAATTAGCTTAGGTCATTCGATTCAGTTATGATGTTCAGTTATGTTCTGATCATGATTTTAGAAAATAGCACACAAGCCCTACCTCGCATTCTTATCTTAATTATGTTTCATATTATGCAATGTTTAAATGATTTTACTTTATTTAAGCGGTTTGTACTTGCCTACATACTCAGTACATCCACGTACTGATCGCATACTCTATGTTGTATCTTTTCATGATACAGGCTCGATCTTCAGACTAAGTCCATTAGCCGCTTCCGTGAGTTAGCATCCGCCTTCTATCGGGTGATTCCTCATCCGCTGAGGGCCCCTCCTATTCTGTTATGTTTACGTATTTTCAGTCATACTTAGAGTTAGTTGGGGTCTTGTCCCATCAACTCATCGTAATCAAAGGCTTTTAAGATAATAGATTTTATTCAACTTCGTGATCTTGTTGTATGTTCAGATTTTTATATATGTTCGACTTACAACATGTTTATTACATTTAGTCATCCGCTTTATTTGGTTCAGTTAGATGTATGCTTATGCTATGGGTCGACTTGGATCTCTCGCTCCTTGTCCCGTATCTCTGTCTAGGCCTATGTTCGGTCACGCAACTTGGTATTTAGAGAAATAGGTTTGAAGTATCCTAGGTGTCTGAAATCCGCGTTAAGCAGAGTCTTTTTCATGGGGTGTGAAGTGCACTACACTTATGACGAAGAGGCTACTTAAACATTTAGGAATTCTTCCCTTATTTCATGATCTATGACATGTGGTGAAATGTTTCTCTATCCTTCTAACTCGTACTATTCGGGCGATAAAGCGTAATCATGCCTCCCGCAGAGTTAACGGTAGAATTAATGAAATGTCACCGCTCACGAGGATGGCAATGGAGACGGGCACAAACAAGCCTCACCAACCCATGAGCATTATGCACTGGAGCGGTTGCCCACACTGAATTCAGAGAAGCCGTTCAGATGCTAGCATAGGCCTTACCGCCCAGTCAATCACAGCAAGAGCGCATGTCCTTACGAATTTGTACTCACAGAAACACGAGTCAAAGATTTCTTGAGGATGAACCCACTAGAGTTTCTTGGGACAAAGGTGGACGAGGATCCACATGAGTTTATTGATGATGTTTTGAAGATCACCATGGTCATGGGGGTGACTGAAGAGGAATGTGTGGATTTCTCCTCATATCAATTGAAGGGGTTCGCACATATTTAGTTTAAGAAGTGGAAGGCAGTAGGGCAGCCGAGCAGGGGCTCCTATCAGTTGGGAAGAGTTTCACGTCATTTTCTAGATCGGTTCTTCCCTGATGAAATGAGGAGCTAGGCTATGGCCGAGTTCATGAATCTAAAACATGGAAAGATTACAAAAGTAGGAATAAGCCTAGAGTTCACTCGTTTGTCGAAAGCACGCCCGAGTTAGTGCTGATTAGAGGTCCGGGTGAGCATGTTTGTTCATGGGGTGGCGGACTATCTAGACAAGGATTGCAGAACTTCCATGATCCATCAAGATATGGATTTTCCTCAGATAGTTTTGTATGCCCAGCAGATGGAGGTGGCGTATCTGAGGGAGAGAGAGGCCAAGAGGGCTAGGACAGATATTATAGGTTCTCTTAGCCAAGGCAGGTGGTAGGCACCGACGCAGTCTCACTAGAAATCTTCAGCCCCAACATCTTAAGAAGTGAGTGTGCCATCCAGACCTAGGCACAACTAGAGAGGACGAGCATCAGGCCTAGGGGTCAGAGCGCAGACCCGCAGATCCCAGTATCCCAATTTGTACAAGTGGTCGAGGCACACGTGCTGCGTTTGGCGAGTACAGGTGCTTGTTTTGGGTGTGGAAAGCCCTTGCATATGCTAAGGGGTTTCCCAACAACTAGATAGGGATATGATAGGGGCCGAGGCCAAGCTTCTAGTTTAGCATCTCCACCCGCACAACAGCTCAACAAAGGGCATCTACTAGCACAAGTGGCGGTCAACTCCAAATAGATTCTATGCCTTAGCATCCTTTCTGGGAGAAGGAGGTCCCCGGATGTAGTTTCATTGGTATGTTATGCTTCCTATCTGATGTATATGGTTTGTTAGATCCAAGGATACCTTGTCTTTTGTGACACCTATGTGGCCAGTAGTTTGGAGTCATTCACGAAATCTTTTCAGAACCCTCTCTTAGTCTCTACTGCAGTAGGTGATCTCGGGCTTGTAGATAGATGGTGTGAGTAGTGTGAGTATCTAAAAGTCTTCCTGATCTACTAGCAATCCCTCCCTGAGCAGAGATTGATTCTGGTATTGACTTTCTTCCCAATACGCAACCTATATCTATTCTACAGAATGGTCCTACGAGTTAAAGGAGCTTGAAGGAGCAGTTGAATAACCTATTAGACAAGCGGTTTCATTACCGAAAGAAAATCCCCCATGGGGTGCACCAGCTTCTTCTTGTCCGAAAGAAAGATGGTTCTCTGCGTATGTATTGATTATAAATAATTGAACAAGATCGCCATCAAGAATAGGTATCCTCTACCTAGGGATTGATGATTTGTCTGACCATCTTCATGGTGCTGTGCTGAAGGGAAGATGATCTCGCACTACATACCATCAAAGAGTTTTCGGGAGAGTGATATCTCGAAGACAGCCTTCAGATGCGGTATGGTCATTATGAGTTTGTAGTTGTTTCGGAGTAACGAATGCTGCTGCAACTTTTATGGATTTGATGAACACGTGTTCAGGCCATACTTGGATATGTTCGTGATTGTGTTTATTGATGACATATTAATATACTCCAGTAGCAAGGAGGAGCATGCTGCCCATCTGAGGGTGGTACTACAGACTCTCAAGGATCGCCAAGTATATGCAAAATTCAGCAAGTACGAGTTTTGGTTGAACTCGCGGGCATTCTTCGATTATGTGGTGTCAAGTGAGGGCATAAAGTGGACTCTCCGAAAATAGAAGCGGTGAAAAATTGTCCTAGATTGGTGAATCCTTCCAGACATCAGGAGTTTCGGGTTTATCCAGGCCTATAGGATTTGTTGAGAGATTTTCATCCATTGCGCCGCTTCATTGACCAAATTGACCCAAAAGAAAGTGAAATTCCAATGGTCGGATGCTTGTGAGAGCAGCTTTCAGGAGTTGACGACTCGACTCGATGTTAAACCTACCCGAGGTACCGATGGATATTTGGTGTATTGCGATGCTTCTAGGATCGGTCTTGGTTGTGTATTTATGCAGCATGGTAAAGTTATAGCATACGCTTCCAGGCGACTGAAGGTTCATGAAAGGAATTACCCGACCCATGATCTTGAATTGGCGGTAGTGGTATTTACATTGATTATTTGGAGACACTATTTGTATGGAGTCCATGTATATGTGTTTTCGGACCACAAGAGCCTACAATATGAGTTTACCCAGAAGGATCTAAATTTACGGAAAAGGAGGTGGTTAGAGCTACTCAAGGATTATGACATGAGTGTCCTTTACCATCCAGGTATGGCTACTATAGTAGTAGACACACTTAGTAGACTCTCTATGAGAGTGTGTCCCATGTGGATGAGGAGAGGAAGGAGTTGGTGAAGGATGTGCATCGACTTTCAAGGTTGGGAGTTCATTTGATTGACTCTACCGATGGTGGTGTTATGATTTAGAATGGGTTAGAATCATCCCTAGTGAGTAATGTGAAAGAAATACAAGACGAGGACCCCATTTTGGTAAAGTTAAAGAAAGTCGTTAAGAATCAGAAAGGGAGATAGTGTGCTTCGATATCAAGGTCGCTTGTGTTCCCGAACATTGAAGATTTGAGAAATCGGATGTTGCATGAGGCTCACAGTTCCAGATATTTGATACATCCAGGTGCCACCAAGATGTACTGTGACCTACAGGAAGTCTATTGGTGGAATGGCATGAAGAAAGACATCGCATAATTTGTAGCTAAGTGTCTAAACTGTCAACAAGTGAAGGTTGAGCATCAGAGACCGGGAGGTGTGCTTCAGGAGATCAGTATCCCTACTTGGAAGAGGGAATAAATCAATATGGACTTTATCTTAGGGTTTCCTTGCACTCGTCGGCAATATGATTCCATTTGGGTTGTGGTTGACAGGTTGACCAAAGTCGCTCTTTTTCTAGCAGTCATAACCACCGATTCAGCAGAGGATTATGCCAAACTATACATCCGAGAGCTACTTTGGTTGCATGGAGTGCCCTTGTCCATCATATTAGACAGAGGTACTCAATTTACCTCTCATTTTTGGAGATCGTTCCAAAAGGGACATGGCACTTAGGTCAAGCTAAGTACAACATTCCATCCGCAAACGAATGGTCAAGCAGAGTGGACAATTCAGACTCTCAAGGACATGTTAAGAGCATGTGTGATTAACTTCAAGGGTAGTTGGGATGACCATTTTCCACTTATTTAGTTTGCATAAATAACTGAGACCATTCCAGCATTAAGATGGCTCTGTTTGAGGCTCTTTAGGTCGCCCAATGGTTGGTTTGATATCGGTGAAACCGCGATGATAGGACCATATTCAGTCCATGAGGCCATGGAGAAAGTTCATCTCATACAGGACAGGTTGAGAACCGCTCAAAGTCGCCAAAAGTCCTATGTTGATGTGAGAAGAAGAGAACTTGAGTTAGAAGTGGATGATTGGGTGTTTATGAAGGTGACTCCCATGAAGGGAGTGATGAGGTTTGGAAAGAAAGGAAAACTCTATCCCCATTATTTTGGCCCCTACGGATTGTGAAATGGGTTGGCAAGGTGGCATATGAATTGGAGTTTCCCTCATTAGCTTCCGTTCATCCTGTTTTTCATGTATCGCTCTTAAAGAAGTGTTTGGGGGATCCAGCTCTAATTGTTCCGATGGACAGTGTCGGTGTGAAAGACAGCCTTAGTTATGAGGAGGTTCTTATGGAAATACTGTATCGTCAGGTTTGACGTCTAGGAAACAAAGAAGTAGCTTCAGTTAAAGTTTTATGGAGGAATCAGCATGCTGAGGGAGCTACATGGGAAGACAAAGCAGATATGATGGCCAGATACTTACATTAATTCCCTACAGACTCAGTTCCGTCTTGAGGTATCAGTTTTTGCCCTAAAACTCTATTCATCTTCATGTTCAGTTCATGTGCCTAGTTTCTTTCATGTATACGGGTGTACTATGATTCATGAAATCATTTAAGACATGTAGTTTAAATCGGAGTTAGTCATTCTGTTAGTTTTCAACTTATATGATCAGTATTTGAGTATGACAACTGTGTTTCTCTGCTTTTCTGTATGATTTTCAACATTCTAGGACGAATGTTCCAAAGGGAAAGATATTTTTATATCTCGGAAGCCCAAAGATCAGACCCAGGAGTTGAAATGGAGAAAACAGGAATTTTTGCACCAGGCCACAGAACGAGTCGTCCTATGACCCGTGGGGTAGACCACGAGTCTTGAAGGGACTCATGGTGAGGTACTAGGCTTAAGTTGGAAATTTCTGAGTTTTGGATGACCATAGACCTGACCACGACTTGTGGTCAGCCCCACGACTCGTTGAGTCAGTTGTGGCTAGGGTTGAGGTAAAGGATGAGGTCTTGTTGGTAGTGTACCCCACGAATGATCACCACAAGTTGTGGTCAGGTGTCTCTTCAGGTTAGTCATGGTCAGCAATTGATCAGAATGTCGAGATTTTGGGCAGTGGAGGTAACGAGTGGTGACCACCACTCGTGGTCACCAGTAACAACTCGTAGGGTCCCTCGTGGAGAACCCCAGATGAATTTTTGACAGTGCACATGACAACTGGAGACCACGAATCATGGTCCTTAGTAACGACTCGTCGAGTCCCTCGTGAGGACTGACAGTCAGTTATTTTTGCGAATTTAATAAGGGCTTATCCATAATTCCTATGATCCTAAGGTCTAAACGACATCGTTTTAAGCTATGAATAGTGAGTATTAAGTGGGGTAAGTTCATTCTAGGCTATTCCTATTCGCGCATGCAAATGCATGCATGAAAACTTAGAGAGGTACAAAGGTGATCAAGCTTAATTCCTTCAAGTTTTTCTTCAATTCTTCATTGGGTAGTCAAGGGAGTGGGAAACTCAGTTCTTCCCAGGTATGTATTGTTATGAACAGGTGAATTTATTCACACCCATGCCCACTCCCTCTTTAATTCATGAAAATCTATATGTTGATTCTATGGGGTTTTAACCCAATGCATGAATTTCCTAAGTTTCTGGCATGGGTATGATGTAAGAATGTTTCTACTATTGAATTATGATTCATGGACAAGTTTTACATTGTTTTCAATTATAATCATGGTTTCAAGCTTTATAAATTAAAATGCCCATCCATGAGAAGTTCATTAAAGTTGAGATTTATGATGAATGTTCAAGTATGATGAGATATTATTAATGAAAAGCATGTTTTCAAGTTACACATGTCTACGATCATATTTTCAAGTGAATTAAATATTTTCAAGCATGTTTAAGTATTGGGCAAGCCCAAATGTTCAAGTATGATTTATGATTTCGAGTTAATTAGCTTACCACATGGTTTTTGAGTCAAGACTCCCAATTATGTTAAGCTTGTGTTATGGTTTGATCCAAGGCTTCTCATGTATGATTTCAGATTTTATATGTATATAATTATTCATATTTGTCAATAGACGATGGTCAGCTTCGTTGAAAAATGATGCAGAGCATATGCATGTTTTTGGGAGTAGTGTCTAGTACCCAGTAGGCTAAGGGTCAATCAACCCTATGCCTAAGAATTACGCGCCAACGTAGGTATGATCAGATTATTTGGGATCTCCTATGTGAGCTTTCCCCTACCCCAAGAGGCCTTCAACATGATATCGATATCATGGTAGCATCATTAGCCCTAGCAAAGCTTTAGACGGCTCTGCCCACTTGAATGTGATAGTCGGGACCATGTAAGCTCTATCGTGATAATGTTGGTTATATGACGAGTCTCCCATTGTTCCTCATGATTTCAGTTATGCATGTTCATCANATATATGTTCTAAAGCAGGTTTTACCCAATGTTCAATTTTACTTATGATTATAAGATTTCATCTTTGGATCATTCGATTCAGTTATGATGTTCAGTTATGTTGAGATCATGATTTCAGAAAATAGCATGCAGGCCCTACTCTCAAATTCTTATATTGATTAGGTTTCATATTATGCATGTTTTAAATGATTTTACTTATTGAAGCGGTTTTACTTACCTTGCATACTCTATGTTGTATCATTTTATGATACAGGCTCCGATCTTCAGACTCAGCTCCGTCATTAGCCAGCTTCCAGAATTAGCATCCAGTCTCTATTGGTGAGTTCTCATCTGTCGAGGGCCCCACCTCCATTCAATTATGTTTATGTATATTTAGTTTCAGACTTAGAGAGTTAGTTGGGGTCTTGTTCCATCAACTCATCAGAATTAGAGGCTTTTCAGATAATAGATTTTATTCAGCTTCAGACTCATGTTGTATGTTCAGATTGTTATGATATGTTCGGATTTCTTCCATGTTTATTATGTTAAGTCTTCCACTTTCTTTGATTGAGTAAGATGTATGCTAATTCCATTTGTTGACTTGTAGTCTCTCGGGGCTCTTTTTCCCGTGTCTCAATCCGGCCCTATGTTTGAGTCGTGACATTATTTCAGATAGAGGTACCCAGTTTACGTCGCATTTCTGGAAGTCATTTCAAAAAGGACTCGATACTCAAGTCAAATTCAGCATAGCTTTTCACCCTCAAACGGATGGCAAGATGAGCAAATCATTCAGAACTTAGAGATATGCTGAGAGCTTGTGTGATCGACTTCAATGGCAGTTGGGATGATCGCTTACCTCTCATCGAGTTTGCATATAACAACAGCTACCACTGCAGTATTAAGATGGCCCCATTTGAGGCATTAGTAGGAGCTATACGTCTTCTAAGGGTGGTTTGAAGTTGGCGAAGCTAACTTTATAGGACCAGACTCAGTTCATGAAGCTATGTAGAAAGTGCAACTTATTAGGGAAAGGTTAAAGACAACTCAGAGCTGATAGAAATCGTATGCTAATGTGAGGAGGAGAGAGTTAGAATTTGCTATAGATCATTGGGTTTATCTAAAAATTTCACCCATAAAAGGGGTGATAAGGTTCGTAAGATGAGGAACAAGGAAATTACTTCAGTAAAAGGTATTGTGGAGGAATCAACTGGTTGAGGGAGTCACATGGGAGGCCGAAGCAAACATGATGGAAAAATATCCACATTTATTCCCTTCTAGTTCAGTTTGAGCATCAGGTACTAAATTCCTCCTCAGTACTCTATTTTATTCTGTGCGTATTAGATCTATTCATGTTTTCAGTGTGCACACTAGTTGTGCCAACTCAGTTAGTATGACTAAATCAGTTCGGAATCAGTCACTCCTTCAGAAATAAGTTTATAGTCTCAGTCTGGGGATTACAACTCTTTTCTCAGTTTTCCAGCAGTTTTAGCCTTCATTTAAGGATGAATGATCCCAAAGGGGAGATATTGTAACACCCAAAAAATTTCCTAGAACAAACTCATACTCAACAGATAGAACCAAGAAAGTTTGTCTCAGAACGACCGAGACAACGATCATTATCAGCAGTAATGACCCGTTGTCAGGGTTGTGGTTAGTCCTTCCAGTTGTCCTTCGGGAACCAACGAGACATGGAATGAGCCATTGTGAGGAGTAATGAGTTTTCCTATCACTGGTTGCATTCCCATCTCAAAATCCAGTAAAACCCTTTCCAGGAACCCACGAGTCAAATAACGAGTCGTCGTCTGATGTAATGACTAGTGGGATGACTCGTTAGTTGGAGCTCCAAGGTGTTGTTGATAATCTCTTCCAATGACAACGAGTGGCAACAACAACCCGTTGTATCATATGATGAGTCGTTGTATCCACCCTTGGTGTCAAGCCCTAAAATCCTTCAAGATTCCAGTAGCAAGGATGAGAGGTGACAATGACTCATTGTCCCAATGAATGAGTCGTGGTGTCATCTGTTAGAGGGGGGGGGTCCAGTGTTATGTTCAAATCCCTGCTAATGGACACGAGAGGTACCAACGACCTGCTGGTTCATCTAACGAGTCATAGTCCCCTTCGTTTCCAAATTCCAGTAAGCCTGAAGTTAGGCCCAGGACCAACGACTAGTCCCAACGTGTCGTCGTATCAACCAACAATTCATTGTGTGACCCGTTGGTCCCAGTCGTGTAGTTTTTCAGATTTTCTTCTAGGGTTATTTTAGTAACATCCCATCTTTTTAATCTCTAAGCTACGTCGTCTTGGGCACGTTTAGGAGAGAATTAAAGGAGTTGATCGATGTATTCCTCTCATTTCCTTCTCTCAACTCTCAGACTTAGTACGAAAAAGTTTCAGACAGACTCCTCAGGGAAAAACTAGGGCATTCAATCTTCTTCTCAGATTCTCAAGGATCTATTCTGGGATAGTTTACTCCAGGTATGTGGGAATTCAACAAGGGAAGTTTTCTTCCCTTGGGTCCCAAAACCCATACATAATTTCTTATCAGTTCTAGCCATGAAGTTTTGAGTTAGGGTGAAATTCATAGCCAGATCCCAATTAATTCTTATGGGTTGTTGTCCCTATGTATTCATTCTATGTTTCCACTACTTAGTGATCACGTTGTTACTTACTTCCTATAAAATGGTTTTAGCCCAAACTCTATAAATGCAGTAATTTGGGTCTTGCATAGTTTAATAAATATTAATGTTGCTTGACTCTGTTAGTGTTGGAATTCTCATGTCATTACCATCATATGAATTCTCAGTCAGCTGCATGCTAGTTTAGTCTCAGTCGGAATGTTAGTATCATCAATAACTTTAAATAATGTCAGCTAATCAGTTTTACTATAGTTAGTTTCTCGAGGATTCAGCAATGCCTCTCAGTTATCAGTTATTAGTTTGTTCTTTAGATGGTTACAACGCTTCCAGATAAGTAGCTCTGGCCAGTCTTAGGACACCACTTTCAGTTATTTGGTCCAATAAGACTCTCAAGGTACTCCCAGGTAAGTATCCCTAATCTATTGGACCCCAGCTTCGAGCTATCAACTTAGTAGTAAGATTAGGACTATCTAGTGGGAGTAGGATGTAGCACCGAGAGGATCGGGGTTCCAACGCACCCAGATTCCCAGAACTACATTTTCACTGTAGGTTATTAGCCTAAATGGGCCCAGACAGTAATTTCACAGTTCATGCCTTTATACCCTAGCAAGGTATATTGGGTCCTATCGATGGTGCGTATATATCGAACTCCACTTCTAGCCCACATGGTTATATGTCGGTTATAGACTGTCCTACTTGCCAGTTAAATTTACTTCAATTTAGCTCAGTTCAGTATCTTAGTCATCAGGACATGTTCATGACAATCAGCCAGGGTCATTATTGACCATATTAGTTATAGTTTTGTTTTATCAGTTTACAGTATTGAGTTGGTCATTTCATGTTTAGTTGGCTATTTTCCCGCTTATTGTAAATCTCACATACTCAGTACATTCAAAGTACTGAGCATACTTTCTATGTTGTATCATCTTATGATATAGGCGCAGGCTCTCGGTCACAGCATCGTTAGTAGTTTCCTCCGACGATATCTACAGCAGCGTCAATTGGTGAGTCCTCATCTTCCGAGGAAGATGGTTTTGTTGAATTAGTTCCTTATTCAGTTAGACTTTAGTGTTAGCTGGGGTCTTTTCCCAACAACTCATCAATTAGTAGTTGGCTCTCATACATAGTTATTCAATATTGTTTTCAGATATATTTAACCCTTCTCAAACTAGCTTTTCTTGAATGAATATATTGTTATAAAGCTTCTGCTTACACTTATTCAGCTTACCAGTGTAATGATAGACCATGGGTTAGGTTGGGGTCACTTGTGACACCAGCTACTATGTCTCATCCAGGGTGTAGACTCGGGTCGTGACACCCTAGTAAGGTACAATGGGCTTTCTCCGATAGGGTGTATACGTCGGACTCCACGTTTAACTCACATGGTTATTTGTTAGTTATAGACTTTCCCACTTGTCAGTACAGTTTCAGTTCAGTTTTGTTTAGCTTAGTTCAGTCACTCAGTTCCAGTACATGTTTATGATCGTTAGTCAAGGTCATTATTGACCATATCAGTTATAGCTCAACTTTTATCAATATTCAATGTCAGTTGGTCATTTCATGATATTTTAGCTTAGTGCTTATTTTTCCATGCTTATTGTATATCTCACTTACTCAATACATTCAAAGTACTGATGCATACCTTCTATGTTGTATCGTACTATGATATAGGCGCAGGTTCTCAGTCTCAGCATCGTCAGTAGTTCCCTCAAATGAATTTAGCAGCAGCATTATTTGGTGACTCCTCATCTTTTGAGGATGATGTTTTCTTTTCAAATAGTTCTTTGTTTAGTTAGGTTTTAGAGTTATCTGGGGACTTGTTACAGCAACTCATCAGTTAGTAGTTGGCTTTCAGACACAGTGTTCAATAATCTTTCCAGATATGTTTACTCCTTTCAAATTAGTATTTCTTGGATAATTATTTTTATAAAGCTTCCGCTTATGTTTACTTAGTTTACCAGTGCAATGTTAGACCATGGGTTAGCTTGGGGTCACTTGTGGCACCAAGTACCATGTCTCGTCCAGGGTGTAGACTCGGGTTGTGAAAACTCAGGTCTCTTAGCATGCTCAGCTCTATGAAGTCAGTCCTTAAGAATTTCCTTAATAGCTCTTAAGATCGTGCTATGTTAGGTATATGCCCAACTCAGATTTTTCAAAGTATTCGTGCTTACGATTTCCTTATTCTAAGCCCCATGTACGTCTCCCCATGATAGAAATGATGGTTACAACGTGTACATTTGGGATAAATATCTATTCCAATCAGAGGTGCCAGGTATGTAGAAGTTTGCAAAGCACAATTAGTAGCCCCGCTTGAAAGATAGGGGAATTCTTGAACAACGTTAGCTATAAGGAGCCATGAGATGACTATAAGTGATAGGCTCGAATGAGGTGGTACTGTACAAGCAGACCATAGTATGGTGTGACTAGTGACTTATTGATTAGAGCTCTAACTTTTGTGACTTACTTGTCAAGGGGTAAGTAATATTCTTGGTGGGTAATTCTAGTTTGTAGGTGATGTGGTTGAGTTAAGCTTGAACTTGGTTGAAATATGTCGTTTGAATCAGATTCTAGTATAAATAGGAGCCCTGGGAAGGAGTGTAGGTTGGGGATATTGAGCATCAGAGATCGGGAAGTATGCTATAGGGTATCAATATTCCTACATGGAAGAGGGAGGAGATGAAGGTAGTTTTCAATATAGGGTTATCCCGGACGCGCTGACTGCATGATTCTAACCAAGTGAATGTAGATTAGATGACCAAGTCAATAGAAGGACTATGCTAGATTGTACATTTAGGAATTAGTTCGGTTGGATGGAGTTCCTTTGTCCATCATCTAAGATAGGGGTACTTAGTTCACTTCGTAGTTTTGAGGGTCGATTTAGAAGGGTTATGGTACTCCGGCAAAGCTTAGCACAATTTTTCACACGCAAATAGTTGGTCAGGCTGAGCGGACCATTTAGACTCTTGAGGATACCTTGAGAGCAGGTGTGATTGACCCCAGGGGTAGTTGGGATGATCACTTATCTCTATCGAGTTTGCCTACAATTATACTTATCACTCCAACATTTAGATAGCTCTGTTTCATATTTTTTATAGGCGGAGGTGTAGACCACCTATTGGATGATTTGAGATAGGTGAGTCTACGTTAATAGGGTCATATTCTGTTCATAAGGCTGTGGAGAAAGTTTCGCTTATTAGAGATAGGCTGAAAATAGCTAAGAGTCATTACAAATCTTACGCGGATGTTAGGAAGAGGGATCTTGAGTTTTCCATTGATGATTAAGTATTGCTGGAGGTGTCTCCCATGAAGAGAGTTATGAGATTCGAAAAGAAGGGGAAGCTTAGTCCCCGATATGTTGGGCCATACAGGGTTTTGAGACGTGTTGGCAAGGTGGCCTATGAGTTGGAGCTACCAACGGAGTTAGCTTTGGTGCATCTGGTGTTTCATATGTACTTGTTGAAGAAATATATCGGAGATCCATCTTTAGTGGTTTCGGTAGAGGACATTGGGGTGAAGGACAGCCTTACCTATGAAGAGGTACGAGTTGAGATCCTTGATCTTCAGTTTCTTAAGTTTAGGAACAAGGAAGTAGCCTCGGTGAAGGTTTTGTGGATGAATAAACTTGTTGAGGGAGCTATGTGGGAAGCCGAAGCAAATATGATGGCTAGATACCCACACCTATTCTCTTCCAGTTCTTATCCAACTTGAGATACAAATTCATTCTTAGAACTCTATTCAGTTTCATGTCAAGTTCGTGCACAGTTCCATTCATGTGTTAATGATCTTGGGAAGAATTGCATGCCCAAGTGATACTTTATTACTTAATTTTGACTTGTTTATCTACTTTTATGTGTGCATTCGCATGTGATTTGTATGTAAATGTGGATTTATACTAACCAACATGATTAGTTATTGTTTTTGTAGTTTAAAATGAATTTATAAACTAATCTACAAGTTGGTGAAGTGGAGGAATGGACTCGGAAGCAAAATGCGGAAGTCGGCAAGAAAATACTAAAAACTTGATGCTCCGCGATAGAGGCTGTGTCACACTACCATCGCGGTAGCATTCTTCCTAGAGTAAAATTTTAGGCGAATTCCAGTGAAGGTGCGCGATGGCACCATGTCACGGAGCCTATGCTCCGCGTTCACTTCCGTGACACGTTGGGAAGACTTTGCTGCACACCCGGATTTCAGTGAAGGTGTGCGACAAGTCCGTGCAAGTTTATTTCGGGAAATTTCTCACTTGTATAAATAGCACACTTAGGTTTTATTTTAAAGTATCTAACATTTGTTACGAGAACGTGGGTATCAAAAAGTTGAGCTGAAGAAGTTCTAGGGTTAATTCTCTTCCTTTTTCTCTTAAATTTCAATTGCTTGTATGATTTCTACTTGTTTGAAGATGTTTAATCATCAA
>JACEIK010004658.1:98853-114160 GCA_018107945.1 Datura stramonium | reverse complement strand
TGTAACTAAAACACCCTCAACCTTCATCAATATTGTTTCTTCTAAGTTCTAAAACATTGGTTTCGTTACTTTAACTTGGTTTTCACAAGTTATCGCTATCATTAGCCCCATACATTGTCGATAAATGCAAAAATTGGGATCAAAAGAATAAAATAATGACACGTGTTTATAGCACGTGAGAGGTCATGTCTTAATCCGACGTTTAAGGGGTGGGGTCACGTGACATGCCTTTTGTTTAAATAATGAACCACATTTATTTGAGTGACCAAAGATGAAAGAATAAAAATGTCTGCATCATGTATTGTATTCTAAAGTCTACCACTTGCTTCACAACCTTATCTATTTGCCTCTAAATTATAAAAATTAAATAATAATAATAATAATGTTTGCCCCTACTAGATTGATGTTTTCAAAGTTTTAATACTTTGGGATCTTAATATTTCTTAAACCCGTTTAGTCATAAATTTTCCTTTTTTTTCCAAAATAAAATTTTACTTTATTTAAGAAATAGCTTATAATCTATTTTTCAGTTTCATTTTTATAAAGTAGAATGCTTGTTTTTTTTTCTTTTTTACAAAAAGTATAATTAAATATAATTTAAACTTTACAAATTTAAAATAAAGTGAAAATTATTTAATTTTTTTGGTCAAACGCCTAGTTAGTAATTCTCACCCTCTTAACCATACATAATAGTCGTTGTTAGTATCTCTATGCTTAAGATTAAATGCATATCTTTGTTAGNATACTAATTAATTGCACATAATTATGCTTTACATACTGATTAAATGTATATATATAAAAAAAATTAAAGATAATAATTATTTTTTACGGTGAGTTTTAATTACAAGTAAATTTATTTTTGTTAAGAAATGAATCTTGGGTCTAAATCAATCCCAAAAGCTAGCTTATGAGGAGAGGATTGCTCAACACAATATAAAGAGTCCACCCATCTCATTAACCATCGATATGAGACTTTTTTCAATCTTTAACACCCCATCTTACGCCCAGGGCTGGACATCTGGTGCATGGGCAATGCGGGCCCAATATCGAGTGAGATAGGTCCTACTCTGATACCATGTAAAGAAATGGATCTTGGGCCTAACTCAACCCCAAAAGCTAGCTTATGAGGGGAGATTGTCCAAGCCAATATAAAGAGTTCACTTATCTCATTAACTACTGATGTGAGATTTTTTTCAATCTTCAACACCCCATCTCACGCATGGGCAATTTAATTTGGGGGTCGAACATTGAGTGAGATAAGTCCTGCTCTGATATCATGTTAAAAAATGGATCTTGGACTTAACTCAACTCCAAAAGCTAGCTTATGAGGGAAGGATTGTCCAAGTTCATATAAAAAATTCACCTATCTCATTAACTACCCACGTGAGACTTTTTTTAATTTTCAATAATTTTTAATACAGAGATTATAATTTTTCTAGTACTTATATTTTTAGGGTGCATCCGATCGAAATTTCATTCACAAACATAAGTTTATGCAATTTATGACTAAACAAACAAATGCTTTTACAGTTTTAGTCAAAAGTGAATAATAATAATAATAATCGTAATCCCTTTTTACTGGAAAACAAAAAAAAAGAAGTAGTAAAATGAGCTCTGTGTTATTTATATTTTTATGTAGCTCCAAAAGAAGGACCCCTTTTGGAAACATATTTCATAAAATAATTTTAAAAAATTATACATGGCATACTTTCAAATGGTCAAAGCACATTTTTTAGAAAAAGAAATCTTGGATCACCTCTTTGGAGTTATATGATTGTTTGGTTTTCCTTGGTTGCATCTTATTAATTAGCATTTATGTATATGTATCTATGTTACATTAATTCTCAATTCCAACCTTTTATAATTATGATATTGACTTATAAGTTACTTGTGAACGGTGAAATCAGGCACATATGGAAGCATAGCATCAGAATAAATTAGTAGAGCTAATTGTTGATATTAATAAATAAAAATAAAAATTTAAAGCAAGGTTTTCTTATAGAAACTTTATCTCTTGTTAATTGTGAAAATAATGATTAATGTAATAATATTAAAAATATATTTTTTATCTTATAAATAGTCGAGAGAAAGTCTTTCTTCATGTAGTTGTTGTTCGACATTAGATTTGGATTACTGGATTTAATTTAATTAATTGAGAAATATTTTGGGTTAAATTTATTTTTTTTTCCGCACCATTTGAATTCACATTTCCCGTAATAAATAGAGTTTTTCCACCATTTGAATTCACATTTCCCGAATAAATGAGAGATATACTCCTAAGTTTTTGCATCAAATTTCGAACTACTCAGCATATTTTTACCAAATAAAAATTAAGTTTTTGTGTGATTTGTAATTATCTTTGAGGTCGATAAAGTTCGTAGGTGTTTGAGGTACCGCTACTCCTACGAGAGGTAAGTGTGAGCATGATATGATAGTAAAATTTCGATCCGGTAATATTTCACTTTCAATTTTACAAATATTATATCATTATCAACCAAATTAATTCAATATGGTTCAACATTTTAAAGTTTGATTTTATTTTTGTTGTTTAGTAAATCAATAACTATAGTTTGTTAGACTTTAATTAACTTACATATACTCATATAGTAGAGAATTATGACTTCGGCTTTTCAAGAAATGTCTCAATTATATCATACTAACATCTTACACGAGTATAAATATCTAAAGAAAGTACAAACATGCACTTCGTCTTAATAAATTACATTAAAAAAAGCATTTCAATCAAGATAGGTTGTGAGACAGAGCTTTCAACATCTAAAATTCAATTATGTACTACTATTTATATATTTGCTAGTATAATAATAACAATAATGTATACGATTTTTGTGTATGTAATTTGGTATTTTCATATTCTTCTTATTAATATTGAATATTACATAATATTAAATATTTTAAAAACGTATACCAATACTGCAATACCGAACCCGCCGAATCAAAAATTTAATTTTGATGTGTGGTATTCAATATCTACCATATCATGTCCGCTCTCTAGCGACATGTATATCCATTTTATCTTGAAATGAAGAATTTAATATTGGATATAATGAGGGAATCAATTCTTAAAAACACATAGTAAATTATGTGGTGTCGTGTGTTTTAATTAAAATTTGTGCTTTTCGCCTATTCCAAATTTTTCTTATTTACTGATTTGAATATAAGCAATTAACATAAACTACCTGCATTACCTTTTTTAAGGCATAATCTTTGACCGTAAATACGAAAATGGCTAGCGTATCGAGACATTTCTTTACCAGGACTGTTTAAGATATTACCAAAGTCTGACCTGGCAATATTGTTCAAAAATATTGTCTAGCCAGTTGGTAATTAGCAACCACCAACAAGTAACGTGGTAACTACGGGTCAATATAGTAACTTACTTAAAACTTGCCCAATCACCCTTTGTACCTTTCTTTTCTACTTTCCTCTTCCTCACTTTTGACTATGATAATTACCATTTACCAACAGTTTCCTAAGATCACCTCTGGTCATAAAATAAAAATCTGATTTGAATTTTAACAAAACTTATTTTATTTACTCTCCTTTCTTTTATATTTTTAAAAAAACACAAGAATTGACAATCATTGCATCTTTTGAAAAATGATTTGAGATATTTTTAATTGAGAGAGGGGGGAGGAAGGGGAAAGAAATGACTTTTTGGAAGCATTATTGTACCTCTCTTCAAGATATGATAATGCCCAATCCTACAAAAGAATGAGGACATGATAACGATTTGAATTATGGATTCTCCATTAAGTTTAAACTCACAACTGTAATATGAATACCAATTCTTGACCTCCATAATTTTAAATGTTTGTAGAAATTTACTTACAAAATGAACCATCATGTAAAGGTCCTGAAATCAACTTTTTTATCTTAAACTTTTTTCTTCCTTTACAAAGTATCTTAGAATTACAAATATAATAATGCTTTGTGTTAAGATTTTGTTTTGTCCAATTTAGGAGAGCTAAATCAAAAAGCAAGAATTGTAGTTTTTGCACATTTTGAACCCAATGTATAGTATGAAATATATATATAAAAAAACCAATAAAATTAATCATCTTATATTATAATTAATAAGACCTATATCCTAATGATGTTGATGGAAACTTTCACCAAACAAAGTGTGAGTTTAATTCTATTTCTTCTTTTTCTCTTCCATTATCTTTATGCAATGAAGAAAAAAATATTTTTGACAAAATAAGAAGAAGAAGGACTAAATATAGCATTTCCTCCACTTGAGTGATAATTGATATTAGCCTTAAAGCTGATTTAGTAATTTATACTTTAAATTATTTTTAATTACCGCTCCTCCTCTGATAGTTATCTTAATCAATGTACAAAATAAGATAAATATATTAAAGAAAACTATAACAGAGAGTATTTAGTCAAAGCCTATTATTCTTAAGATAAATATTTTCAACCGTAAGTTTTTAAATATTGGAACCTGGTCTTGATGTGTATAAGTCTTATAAATGTCCTTCATCACTTAGTTTGATCAATATCATTTAGGTGTATATTAATATAATTATATATTTTTAAATTATATATATATTTGAAATTAGATGCCTAATGCAATAACTCTCTTTTCTTCCTTGAATAAAAAGCAAATGACATAATATGAAACAAATTGACTAGGATTGGAAAAGTTAAGTCCAATACTATGTATAAAGTTGAGACTTAGTCCTCAAAACAAATAAAAGAAATAATATTTTTAAGTAGATGAAAATAATTTTTCATTTTATTAGAGTAAGAATAAAAAATATTAAACTTTAAATATTTTATTTTTTTAAATTTTATTTATAAAATTATGCTGAATATATTATTATTATTATTATGATTATTATTCTTGTTTTTAAAAAATAAAATTTACATAAAAATATCATAATTCTTTTTTAATAAATGAATCTACTAAAAAGAACTACTTAATTCAAATGGGGTTGGAAGCAGCATAATATCTTTCCTATCACAGATATGGTTTGAAGAAAAGAGTCATCCTTTACTCATTCACTTGTCAGAGAAGACTGTCACTCTCTAAAAGTATCGAAAACCTCAATACACTCTCTCTCTCTCTCTCTGCACATTTCTCGCATTTTAGAAAGAACAAGACACGAACCTCCAAAAGAAAATTTTAAAACGAAAAAGTAATTCGTCTGCGTTTGATCTGAGTCTTCAACTGACTTTTATCTTTTGAATTTCTACAATTTTGATATGCATTTTGTGTTGGTAAATTGACTGAAATTTTCGCTTTGCTGGAATCATTGAAGAAGAAATGCTCCGATACTTCTTCGTATTCATCGAGGTCAGTTCTAGTTTTGCTATCTACATATGAGCTTACAAAGTAGGATTTTCGTCTTAGACGATCGTTTGGTAACTGTTCGGACTCGGATTTGCGGATTTATTCTTAATTTTTTTTTCGTTACTTGCTTCTAATTCGTTGGATTCTGCGTAGAAAATCTTGTGTAATTTCATGTTTTATCATCAGTATGTGTATGAAGGAGTTGATTCGGTGTAAAAACTATGATACTGCAAACTGTTGGAGAGAAACTACTCGGGAAGATGTAAGTTTGAAATTCGTACCCTTGAATTTCATATATCAAATTTGAGCAGCTCATTTTATCATAATGAGGTGGAATAATAGTCAGAGAGGTTCCGCATTGTTTAGAAGACTTAAGGATGCTATGAGAGTTCTGTATTTGCTAAACATAATTGGGAAATTGCCGTCACTTCTGCTAATACTTTCTTCACCCTCATTTCATCTAATAAAGGACTATTCATATGGGATATAGATCTGTTTATTTAACTTTCGGCAAAGTATATCTGTTTATTTTATGAATACTTGGACTTGAATTAAATGGAACAAATACTAAGAGGATTCATATATCCAATATAAGTTAGATTGGTGTTCAGGCGTAGTGATTGATTGATATATGGTTTCTTTTATAATACATTGAAAATTGGTGGTGTTTCTACTAAATATGGCATTTATCCGCTGATTGACTTCCTATTTGCAGCAGTTTTGTTTAGGTCATATCGACTATCTTGATTATGCTTAATTTTAGTCAGAAGTTCTCTTCAACTATATTGAGTTAAGGACCTTGTCATCAAACTAGGTAGACAGGAACATCTATGGGATGGAGGGCTGCACCAGAAGGAATTATGCAGATAGGCGCAGAGATTAGTGTCAGTGACTTCTGCAAGGTTCATTTATGGCGTCCACTGGCCTTGGTCACGGAGGAGCAGGCAGTTCTAGAAGTGCTAATGGATTCAAGAGTTCATCTAGTTCAGTTGACTGGCTGGGAAGAGAGATGTTTGAGATGAGGTTGAGAGACAGGGCAGATGATGACGACGGGGTGAGCTTCTAAATTTTCACTGTATCAAGTAGTCAATGTTCCATAGTTAACCTTACCACCAGTGATCTTAGTCACAGCAATAATTAGGTTCTCTGTTAAGTTGAACATATCATGTTTCTACTCGAGTTCGCTGACATTTGTTTTTCTCAAGAATAGTCTGCTTGACATTGCTACTGGCTTCAATATCCACTTTAGGGTCCTTGGATGGAGGCATTGGTCCTATGTACTTCAAATTCATAGGCTTAAATACTTTGCACCTCTTTGGATAGATAGGATTTGAAATTCTTACTTGAATCACTTCATATCAACCTATATATTATTTTCATTCAAATGAACTTGGTAACAAGTCATTTGAAAGTCTAAAATTTTGATTTTAATGTTGAAATATCCTTGTAAATCCAGATGTCTCCCATCCGATGGACCTATCAACAAATATATATTATACTATAAAAGTTTTTTCTGTTTGATGCCCCAAGAAGCATGATTAGTTATGAACATGGTAACCACAAGTACACAAATCTTGATGATAATTATAATTAAGGGCTGAAGTCAATATTCCGAAGGAATTGTCTATCATTATCACTGTATGCCTTATTCATTCTATAACTGAATTTTTCTCTAACAATCCTGGGTTTCTCTTCTGTCTTTCTCCCTCCCTCCTAAGCTGCATACTCTCTTGCAGCTGTCTCTCTCTGAGACTTGCTTTCTTCCCTTCTTTGTTAGATTTAACAAGTAAATTTGCTTTTTTTTTGTTTGCTTATAGTGCTCTGGTATACATGTATGTTGATTTTGTGTCTCTCAAGAATACTACTTCCACTCAGCTTATTGGAGCATTACAGCTTCAATGATTATATTTCTGGAAACATCACTCTTTCTATATTTGCGTAATAATCATGCAGGACAGTGAACCAGATATAATTGATGGTGTGGGTGCAGAAACAGGGCATGTTATTAGAACAAGTATCGGTGGTCGAAATGGTCAACCCAAGCAGGTTCTTATTAGTTATGAGAAGTATTACTTGTCATGTGGTTGGGATGAAAAATGACTATTTTTATTTGGATTCACAGAATGTAAGTTACATAGCAGAACATGTGGTTGGAACTGGTTCTTTTGGTGTGGTTTTCCAAGTAAGAAACGCTATAATTTCTGGGTTATCTTTATATCAAAATGTGTATGTATATATACTTCTGTTTTTTCTTTACATTGTTCTATACTATTTTGATAAAAATTTGCTATTGTCACAGGCAAAATGTAGAGAGACTGGAGAGATTGTGGCAATTAAGAAGGTTCTTCAAGATAAACGCTACAAGAACAGAGAACTGCAGATTATGCAAATGTTGGATCATCCTAATATTGTTGCTCTTAAACACTCTTTCTTCTCAACAACAGACAAGGAGGAAGTGTACCTCAACCTTGTCCTTGAATTTGTTCCAGAATCTGTCAATCGTATTGCGAGACAATACAGCAGAATGAACCAGAGGATGCCATTGATATATGTCAAACTCTATACCTATCAGGCATGTTGCATTTTCCAGTGGATCTCTAAACTATTAGTTAAGACACTAGCTTGATCATGTAACCTCTGTGTCTCTGAACAACAGTTGCATGACTTGCATCTCTCATTCTGGACATTGACATGATGTTGCTTATGCTATATTACTTTGGCTAGTTTTGAGTTTTATTTGCCTTGTTTACTGTCCAGTACCTGCATACAGCTTAGTCTTCTTCCTTTACTGTATTTAGCTTATTTATTTTGGGTGGGTGGGTGGAGATACAGGNAAAGCTTCTATGTTTTTTTTTTTGCATCCGTAATGTCCGCCATTGAATTGTCACCTGGTGCAAATACTTAAGTTGGGAACATGTTTATACATTTGGTGCATATCACAAACTTTGTAATTTTTCTTACGAACAGAAAAAGGAAAACAAAGATGGTTAAAATGTTGAGAGAGATGAGAAAACCTGTTAAAAGTAGAGAACTTCTAGTGTTTTTGCCTGTAAGTTGTTTTATTGCCATCTTGACTAATATGAGTTTTTATTTGTACCTATGATTAATGTTACCTGTAACATGGACCAAAGTCCATCAGATTCATTGGCACTCTGTCTATTGAAAATAACTCAATGTTTCAAGGTTTGTGGCCCCAGGTCGGCATTAGACTATTGTTTTCCTTCTGTCCTTTTGATTGTCCACCTAGCTTTACTAGTTTTCGTAGATGAAGCATATGTATTTTTGAAACCGAGAGAATGGCCTTGAAATATTTTGAATTGTTTTATTAGAAAATTTACCATTAACTACTTACAGAAAATTCAAACTTTTAATGCTGGATATTTATTTATTTGAGGCCATTTAATGTCTCGCTTATTATACCATTTTCCTTTGTTTGTCTCAGATTTGCAGGGTGCTGGCTTATATTCATAACTGTATTGGCATCTGTCACCGTGATATCAAGCCTCAGAATTTACTGGTTAGGTGTTTCTTTTATGATAGTGGATTTCTGCTCTTTTAACTGCATACTTCGTTAAGTTTTATTTTTTTCTTGTTCTGGACCTCATTCTTTGGGTAATGATTTTCTGGATCAAAGGTTCTCTAATCTTGATTAGATAATTAGGTGCGCTTTTTTTCTTTTCTGAATGAGTATGATTAGCTAATATGCATTATGTGCACGTGTGATTTTGTAACTTAATAATCTAGTTGGATCAACTGTATTTTTTTGTTAATGTAGTAGACTTTGATATGATTCTGTATTGTGTATTTAGATATCATCAGGTTAAACCAAGTGAACAAATTTCCATACTTTATCTCATAGAAAGCCCAATTCTTCATCCAAAAAATCTCGCAGAAAACAATAGAATAAAATAAAAACTCACAGAATGTCCTATTTGATGAAAAGTTAAAACTCTATAGCAAAAAGTAGGAAAGGGACTGAAAAGAGGAACATCCGACCATTTTGCATAAATGATTGCAAATTGTATATTTAGGGTCTTATGATGTGTGTATAATGATATGCTATTCTCGGAAAATACTCCAATTTTGGAAAACGTCTAAGATCATTATGAGTGAAGTGGTAAAGGGCATTGAAAAGTTCTTTAACTTACTATTATTTGTTAGACAAGCCACTGAGCAGACTCTAGAGTAACCAAGTAACTTAGTATCTAGCAGATCAAGAATACAAATCTTTTTAAGTTGGACTGTCTAAGAGGCTATACATTTACACCTTTTAGAAAGAGAGATGCAATAGCATAATCTTGTGGCAGAAATACAGAATACATGATGATGTCAGCTTATTTTTGGGTAGTGTTAATGTTACTGCTACTGATGGTGTCTTCTGATTATCATCGTGATATTTTTTTCTCAGTAAGCTGAATTACTGTTTAATACTTAGGTAAATCCACACACTCATCAGCTGAAGCTTTGTGATTTTGGAAGTGCAAAAGTTTTGGTAATTTTTTCTCCGCAAAGACCACTTTGCATTTAAGAATCACACACTTGCTACAGTTCTTGGACTTAACTCTTTGACCACTGTTAGGTGAAAGGTGAACCCAATGTGTCATATATCTGTTCGAGATATTATCGTGCCCCCGAACTCATATTTGGTGCCACCGAATACACAACAGCTATTGATATTTGGTCTACAGGTTGTGTGATGGCTGAGTTACTTCTTGGTCAGGTAATTTCCTGTCCTATTGTTTTTGTGCTATTCTTAATCATACGTTGTATTCTTTGTTCTAATGCTTCTAACAAATCCTGTTTGACAGCCATTGTTTCCTGGTGAGAGTGGGGTTGATCAATTAGTGGAGATTATAAAGGTGAATTTTAGAAAATTTTCTATTTCGATAATAGCTTCCCAAATGATACTTGGCTGATGTTCTTTCCTTTACAATTCAGTTGGAGCTTTGTTGCCTCAGTAAATAAGAGAGCATGTCACCTTTTGGGGACATCCATTAATTAAAAAATAAGAGAGCATGTTTACACATTATGACTTAAGAGTTCACACAGTATGATCATAGACATAAATTATCTATGTGATACTAATACCTAATGTGTATATGAAAAATATCCAGTTTTCTTAGTTCAACGGGCATTAAATCAGAGAAATCAAAGATATCGTATCCTGCATTTTGTTGAAGTTTGTGCAACATGCACTCATTCGCTTTTGACCTATATTAGATATCTTTCGTTCTATTTGTACCAATTAAAAAGAAGAAGATATATTTTGTTCTATACTAAATATCTGTCGTCGGGTCAATGAAGTTTCACTCATCCACTTTTTAACTTTTGAAATGCCCAACTAGTTTTAGAGGTTCTTGTTGATGAACACATTAATTCATGTCTCTGGTGCTGTCATACACTTTGAAGTGTTGTTTTATGCTTCCCCCTGAAGAGAGTTGGGGTGGGGTGGGGTTGGAGTCCTCTTTCTATTTTTGTGAGGACTTTTGTTTATGTAGCTGTTCATGTTGACAGAAAAAGATGGATTGTTATTTGTAAGCCTACTTATGTAGGTGGGATTTAACCATATATCTAGTGCTGTAAGATTGTCAGTATTTGCAATGGATCATCCGCCTTAATAATAAGTCGACTTTCCTTTTCCACTTCAAATTTTATGCAGGTTCTGGGGACACCTACTAGAGAGGAGATAAAATGCATGAATCCAAACTACACCGAGTTTAAATTTCCACAAATAAAGCCACACCCATGGCACAAGGTATGTTGTGTAAAGTAAAGCTGAAATTCAATATATAAAGCTCGACTATTGGTGTTCACTGCATCATGCTTATGTGCTCCTTTGGTCATTCCATCACTTTTACTTTTTGATGGAAAAATGGGTTATGATCATAGATTTTACTTTATTCTTCCTTCTACTGAAAGTGAGATGTAGGTAACCAGAAACGGGCTACTTGATTTGATTTATTTTTCCCTGAAATCAGTTATGAAGGATGACATTAGAAGTACTGATGTTAATCAATTAAAGTTGGTCAAGGACAGTTTTGGAAGTTGCTTCTTTCTGCTTAACAACTTAAAAAGTCCAAAGGTGGATAAAGTACATGCTTTGAAAAAATGGGCCAGTACAGATTTTGAAAAAAGTATTGGTGAAAGTCATGCTTATCTGATAACTTGATTTTCCTTTAGGTTGTATTTGCCTTGTTTATTTTGCTGTAATTGGATCTGGGCTGACAATCTCTAGGGAAGAGTCAGTGGTATAAAGTTCTTCGAAGAGAGCAGCTACAATGGTAAATGACATCTAGAAATTTCTAAAAGCAAGTGGAGAACTTCTGCTTAGGAGAAAAAGGGACTGGTGGGCAACTCTTTTACTCACCCTTCCATGGTGTGGAAAGATGGGGCACTGGAATACAGGAATTAAGAGTGAGAGCAGTCTGTGTTAAAAATTAGAACCTGTTGGCAAAAGTTAGAAAACATATTGTGCTTGGGTCCAGAATATCTTAAAGGATGGTCATATGTTGGTCCTCCTCCCTAATATGATACTTGAAAATCATAATCTGTCAAATACCTTGAAAGACCTGAACATTCTTCCCATTGGTTCACATGTGTCTGATGGTAAGGCATTGTAAGATCCAAATTATTCAGAATTAAGTGTGAGTTGAGATTTAAGTGGGGACAAACAGAGTTAGAATATCAAATTGGAAATATTCTTAGAAGAGTTTTACAATGAGCCTTGATTTCGTCATGTCCTACATATATAAATACTTCTATTTGAGGTTGTTTGAGATGCTTCCAAGCCTGGACGAGCCTTTGTGCATCAGAATGTACACCATGTCATATTACTTAAAAGTATAACGCCATGTCACGGTCAGCTGTAGTACTAGTGGAGTGATGAGTTTAACTAGCATTTAATGTGATACACCTAGAAACTTATGTTATCAACTAGTCCAGTGAGATATTGCCAATATTATCTTTCCATTTAGCCCAAGGTAACATTTTCATTTGATGTCTTTTGTTCCATATATCTTGATGAATTGTGCTTCTTTTTTCCTGATTGTTTTCTGTCATATACAGAGAGTTCATATTTCTCAGTCGCCACTTTCCCTTTTGTAACTTATTTCCTCTAAAGTCTAACTGAATCTCACGATGCACCTAGCAGGTTTTCCAGAAACGATTGCCTCCAGAAGCAGTTGACCTGATTTGCCGGTTTTTCCAGTATTCACCCTATTTGAGATGCACTGCTGTAAGTTTACATTCATTCTGAATTAATTCAATCTCATTATCTTGAGGTTTGGCTATATGGAAAGTTTCTGGTTTGATCGTGCAGTTAGAGGCTTGTATTCATCCATTCTTTGATGAATTGAGGGATCCTAATACTCGTCTTCCCAATGGTCGCCCTCTTCCACCACTTTACAATTTCAAGCCCCAAGGTAACGTACACCAAAAACAGCTATTTGCGACATTGTAAGCATATTATGTGGGTGGCTTATAGATTAAATACGACTGATTTCAAACTGACGCTTTGGAACTAAATAATCCTGATTTCAACTGCAACCACATACAAGAAGAAAAAAGATGAGAGAGAGGGGCTACATTTAGTGGGTAGTTCATTTCTGACTTTGGTCACCAAGGCCTTGCTTGTCTTGGCCCGAATAGGGCTGAATTGTTACAGTGGAGTCATATAGATGACTTCAACTAATTTATATTGAGGTGTAGTTGATTGATTATGACGTTGTTCTCTAATTATGAAGGAGGTTTTACCACAACTTTGTTTATCCAAAAAAAAAAAAAAGAAGCACAACTCGATACCACATGGGCAGATTTTATGCTGGTTGGTTAAGCTGTTTCTGCTCCAGCATGGTTCTTAGTTCTTACTGCTTTTGATCCAAGTATTCACCATACATGTCCAACCAGCACTTTGCCTACTTATGTTCTATGTTGCTCGGACTCTTCAAATATGTCAATGGGTGCGTTTCAGATTATCCAAAAGTAGTGTATTTTTGGAGAATCTGCAACTTGGCGAAAGTGAAGAGTCTGCAACTTGGCTTATGTTGCGCCTACACTTCTAAGGGGTTTACTACCATACATGTCCAACCGTTCAATAAAATAGTTTAACTTCTATCACGGATAAGCTAGTCCTGACTCCTGTAAACAAAGTGTCCAATTCTTGTTGGAATTACCCTGTTGAATATCTTTGAACTTTAAAATATTTCAGAAAAAATAAACTAAAAGAAGAAAAGGAGGTTCTGAGTAGTCTCAGAGAAAGGGTAGGTTGTTTATACAAAGAAAAAACTAGAATAGAAGAAGAAGAAACACTAGATGATTTGTTTGTAGATAGATGACTGTAATGGAACCTAGTGAATGACCAAGCAGATAATCCCATAACCTCGCAATATTTAGACAAGCTCCTCATAGTATGTGATGGTTTTAGTTATTAGTATTGTGTATGACACCATTGATATTTCACATTTCATAATAATAGACGAAAATTAACTGTTGGTATATTTTTCAATTTTTTTCCTGATGAGAAACGTATTTATTTTTATGTGTCGTGTTGTATTTTAAGCTTTGCTCGATAATGTAACCGTTCAGTGTTTATGCTTGATTGTACGACAAGACAATTAGATTTAGAGTTTTATTGAAAACGTTTGAAGAAATAGATGAAAAATGGAAGTCCCTAGTCTCTACTCATATACCTTCAAACTCCAAATTCAAACAAAAATAAATAAATAAAGTTTTCATATTTTAATTGCATGTTTGCTACTAGTGCTTAAGCCATAGAGCTTTCAAAATTTGCCAATAGTGGCAATATCTTACAAATATCTCAATATTAGCTTTTTTGATATATGTATCCTCATTATTGTGGTATGCACCTTTGTAGAGCTCACTGGAATTCCTACTGAAACTCTCCAGCGCCTCGTTCCAGAACATGCTCGAAGGCAGAACTTATTCATGGCTTTACGATCCTAGTGACTATTTCGTGTTCTGCCACTGTCCCTAAGTACAATGTGATAGAAGTGTTTGCACATCATCTGTAAGTGCTTGCTAAATGTGGTTGTAGATCAAGTTCACAATGCGGTTAGACTTGCCGTTGCATGTATGTGAGAGAGCATCTTGTAATTTTTTCCCAATAGCTGTTATGAATACTGTGCATATATGTCAAAGCACGTTTTGTATACATACGAAAACACTGTGAGATTTAGGTTTGGATGCAGAAAAGCTGAGAACTTCTATATAATTATTTCAGTTTTTCTTAAGCACCAATTTGCTTCATGGGCATTACTAGCTAATTTTCAGACCGAAAAAGGGTAATTCTAGCTATGTGTGTTTGGTATTTCCTTGCATGTGTTATTCAGTGAAATACGATCACATATGCACATGTTATTTATCTGGGACCAGAAGAGCTGTTCTCAGCAAATTGGATTATTGTTTTGGTAATCGTATCTCCAATTGACTGTTGATATTGCAATTTGCAAGAGCTATTATCATGTGAGCATGGATGTATGTGTAAGAACTCTTGGCATTGTCAGTGCATTTGCTTCCTTATCTTTATCCACATTGTGGTTTCTCCAAACTCCTTGCTTATAGTCACAGCTTTGAATAGGATATGGTGGTTATGGGAAGAAAATCTGTTGGCACTTTTTTGGACTATGTTAGCTCCCTATATTTAGTATAGGAACCCCTGTAATGGAGCTAACAAATTCACTTTTGTACTATTTGCATCTTCTGGATGCCATCAACAGAATATGTGGTTCTCCCGAGGTGTAACCTGACAACAGTTGGCCCATAACTTCGTTTTGGCTGGACGGTTTTCACCAAAACGAAAGCAAGGAAGACTTTCAAAAGCAGTGAACATATTGACAAAAGATCACATTGAAGTTGGCAACCTCTTGAACCGGGGCATCATTAAAGTTATAAATAATATATGGTCTCTGTTTAATTTATTTTCTGGTTCAAAGCTTTTATGCAATTGTTCTTAATTGGGGATGAGGGGAGGGG
>JACEIK010004658.1:61818-75157 GCA_018107945.1 Datura stramonium | reverse complement strand
TTTTGGGTTTAGAAACTTGTATTTTTGTCAAACACCCCCCGATGCCTTAAAGATAGAGAGGTTGTTTCGACTGCCGGGAGGGAGTAATAGTACGACTATCGGTATGAAGGAACAAGAAGATAATGCGCTCCTGCCTACTAACCTTCTACTCTAATCCGTATGCTCCACAATCTCCTATCTAAAGTTATGTTTTCGGGAAGTTGAAATTTCGTCATGTCTTATCTAATCACCTCTCCTTCGATCTATCTTTATTTTTCCTATTAATCATCTATAACTAATCTCTCACACGGTTGCATAGAGGCATGCTGGTTAAAAATTAATATAATTTGACTGTTGAAAGGTAAAACATGATAAGTTATTTTGGAACGGAGGGGGTAATACACAAGCTGATGAATATCCTATAATAGCACATCAAAGCGGACCCAGTTGTTTCTGTGAGAGGAGATTCGAGAATAGGGACCAAGTTATTGCCCATAATGGAAAGGGTCAAAATCAACATTTTCTCATCATTTCACACAAGATGATACAGCTGTCTTTGTACTCAAAAGTTTCTTTTCCCTTCGATTTTTAAAACAGTTGACTGATGTACTCCATTACTATGTTCAATTCAATAATTTATGCATATACACATGTGGGTTTGTATTCACTCCCCTTGGTGCGTGTACAAATATAAAATAGAGAAACATGGCTGACACTTTAAAAAAGAATGAAAGCTATTTTATATACATTGTTCCCCTAATTGAAAAGAAATAGATTGAGATACCCTTGTCCATTAGGTTGTGGAGTCATTGCCTCATTAAAATCTTTTATTTTTTTACTGAAATAACATCTTTTTTACCTTATATTTTTCGAATAGATTTTAATATAGGAGCTACTACTGATACAGAATGAGTTGTTTTAATTAAAGAATAGTACCCCTAGCACAATATTCTTGAGTTGAATTTTCCTGTTCCCTCCTAAAAATGGATAGTACTATTCGGCTAAATTCAATAAATTTGAACTCTTGATATAAATGTCTTGAGCTCAAATTTAAACTCCCGAAATTAAGGTAAAACATAATTTATTTATTTTTGGCTCCAATTAAAGTAAAACTTGTTCAGACATTTGTTTCTGTGTGGTTTGAATAATCCGGGCATTCTGTAAATTTAACAGCTCTAAAGCGAAACGTATCTGTTGTTATCGAAAGCAACAAATTCAAACTATATTGAAAGGGTACAAGTTATTAAGAGGAGTGTCTCTTGCTAAAAAATAAGTAAAACTAAAACTAAAACACTACTGTGGCGGTGGCATTACTGTAAGTTCTACTTAATGTTAGAGAATCATCAATAAAATATCATTTCAATAAACAAAGGGAGATCTCATGAGAATAGCATCTAAAGAAAAAAATGAATAAAGAACTAGCACAATTCAAAATAATCAGGAAGAAAGCTCAAATTTTAGTTCTTGAGAAGGAAATAATAATAGAAAAGGAGAGTACATAAAGCAACTGTATGTCGAATTGTTAAGAACAAAGTTCGACCTAACAAAGTCATTCCATCTCCGTACATGATCATGTTCTGCAAAAAACTTTTGGAAGGGAGAACAAGGAAAAGGCAAACAAGTCTGAAGAAAAATGAAATAAAATAAGTCCTATAATGTTTGCTAGAGGGGCATAATTTGATGCTGCCCTTATGGTCACACAACTTGGTAAGTCTCCGTGGCCAGCAGTGTCCTTTGAGAATGCTTGGGAGTAGCCCCACCCTTTAGAGGCAGAACGTTGACAACCTGAAAATTTTCAACCAAATTGTGTTACCAGATAAGCAACCAAATTCAGGCACATGGTTAATATAAGCCATTGGAGATTACCGAGTATAGTGAAAAAACAAATGAACACGCAAAGTTCAATTACAAAAAGGTATCAGCTGACTGTGAAGCGAATCTAGGAGAAAAGGGAGTCTTTTGATTCTCAGAGCTTATTCAATATTCAGTATTATCTTTCTATACAGCAAAAGATCAGGGGGCTATATTTAGAGTTGATGTTACTTATATTACCCATCCAGCAAGCAATTGCCATCTAAATTTCCTATACACAAGATCAACTGCATAGAATCACAACACAGCAAATTCCATCAACACTGTTTTAACAGTTACTAGGATTGCAAGACAGTAAGCATAACCACCACAAGAAGACTCTTTCACGGAAATGAACATGTATATAGCAGATCAGATATAATGATTGCATGCAAATAAATAAAGAATAACGACGACCATGTAGCAAGAGGATCGGATAATCTCCAGACACTAGCTGCCGAATGGCCAGCATAAACTAGGAACAAAATTAGAGCCACGCCACCTAAAACACCAAAATGACTGAGCAATATCACATGGAAGATTAGGAGCAAACCTTCACGTCACTGAAGGTTCTTGAGGAAGTAAAACGTGCAGAAATTGGGAAGAAGACCGATGGATCAGCTGCTGGAACAACAAATTCTAGTGCTCCACTGCAAAGTTTCCAACTTCCATGTTAGAAAGGCAAACAAGCCTTGCTGGCTGTGTGCTTCAAAAGGACAAAGTTTAACCTAAGCTAACCTGCGGTTCGAATTGTCAATGAGAAGTACAGACCACTCCAAAACAGAATTTCTGGAATCATACCTGCAAATTGGAGGATGAAAAAGATTAAATTCTAGATAGAATATTCAACAATCTGTACAGCACAATCCAGCAGTTCCATAGAACTTCCCAGTCAAAAAGGTCAGTCAATCATCTATGCCTTAAAAAAGTAATTAGATTATATCTTTGGTCAATCCATATCGGGCCTTGGCCAACTATCTATTAGGTAAAGGGATGAAATTACACATTCTGCACTGCATTTTCACCGACTTCCTCAATATTATCATACCACACAAGTACAATAATACAGCTTTAGCTGCAGCCAGTGGCCTCGCTACCATTTAATTTTTCATTTCAGTTTTTCTCTACAGTCATTCGCTTAAGCACTATATACATGCTACCAGACAATCTTATTTGATAGTTCTTATGAGGTGCAACCAAAATGATAATAGGAGTTATATTTCTTCTTCAAGGAAAGCAAACAGAATTGAAAGCTAGCATCGGAAGGAATAACTAAGTGACGTCCATCCCTCCTTTGAAGAGCCACATGATGTGTGAACTCTCCAAACCAATGATTCTCCAAGAATCCTATCTATCTGCAACCAAATGAACTAATAAACATGAAACAACTGCTTTGCTCTGGCCGCAGAGATGCAAACTGGGCATTTTTAAAAGCAATAAATAAATTAGCATCTTAGAAGTAGCATGGCCTCTATGCAAAGGTTATTTCAGCTTTGAAAGCCTCAATGATAAGAAGATCCATGTAAGATTCAGTTTAAAATCCACTGAGAAAAAATCTCTGATGAAAAGGATGATCGTGTAAAACTAGCAAAAGAGCAAAAAGTTAAAAGATCACCTCCACTCTCCGTCTATCTGTTGTACATTTGGAGCCTCCCTGAGAGCTGGGAGGGGTACAGAAATTACAACATTTTGTAGATCAATTTGTGCAGGGGTTTCATACTCGATATTCACATAGGTTTCGCTTCCAGAAACTGAAGGCCAGCAGTTAACTGAGACAAAATATTTGAAATCAATGATAAGGATAATATTAATATTAATTAAACACAGAAGACAGCACAGAGATTAAGAGAAGCATCAACTGAAATTCATGAAGCTTACTTGTCAAAGGCAAAATTGACTCATCTGTGCTTTGCATTCTCCACCTCAAAAGACTAACACCATCACCACCTTGACCTGTGGGAAATGGCCTATTGGGATCTTTAAGGCCTAGAATATTTTCATTTGAAAACAACTCCTTGTTCATGTTTGGGTGTGTTTTAAAGAGGATTGCTGGATTACCACTGGTTTCAATCTGAAAATATAGTATGGAATGAACAGTAAACTACACTATCACAAAATTCACAAGCAAAGCAAAAATAAATGCCGCCTTCTGAGGTCAGAGAGACTTCCAAACGCAGAGCTAGAGAGTCCATTTTAGACAAGCATTTCAGATGGAAAGGGGCCTATAGTTGAGTCTTCAGTCTTATTATAAAGAGTGCATACTGGAAATGTTTACAGTTTTCATAGAGAAGAATTCATATATTGCAGGGAAATGGGGAAAAAACCATTAAATTCTTCTTTCCCCTCTTTCAAATTTCAATTGCTTGCCAATCTCATATCAAAATGCAATCAAATGAGTAAAGGTGGAAACAGTGTTTGGCTGCAGAGGACATAAATGATGAACTCCGCTTCAACAGGGACATCTACATGCATAATGTGTCATTTTATTTATTTATTTATTCATAGAAAGGGAATATAAATAAAATTGTTGACATTGGACATTGACACAGTCTCAACAATGTTAGACTTTTCCGACGAGCCTCAGCATACTTGAAGAGAGAGAGAAAGCGAAAGAGAACCTGCACTTGGATAAACGCATCTTCTTGGTTCAGAATTTGGAGAGACAAAGTACCCTGGACGTCAAAGTTGCTGACACCACCATCACGCTTTAGTGTTACATTAATCTTCTCTTCAACAGTCAACGTGACGGGATCAGTTAGTGGAGCGGCAGCTGGTTTGGCCTGACCAACGGTTGGCCTCACATCCTCGACAATTACTTCACCCTCAGCTTTTAGGGATTCCAGAAATTGGTTGGTCTTCTGTGTTTTACCTAGCTGCATACCAAGACCTTTCGGTGGAGCAGTAGCAGATGCAGCTGGACGACCTGATACACAAAAATGCCATAAGCTACATCTTCATAATTGATTTCCCACCAATTTCTCAAGGTTCTCCGAGAGAACCTGCAAATTTGATATTTCATATGATAAACGGACATATGCTTTGCACGCAGCCAACAGAGAGTAACCCAATGTAGATGCAAAACTTTTCAGACCTACCAACTCATTCCAGAGCATCAAACAACACACACAAAAAGAAAAGTTCTAGAAATATGTATCAAGAAAAAATCACCTCAACGAGTTGTTACAAACACAGCAAGTCAGAAATATACAACTCTCACAATTAAAGGGAAAAAAGCAGAAAGAAAAGGAGGTCTCATTTTCCCTTCTTCCTTAAGGGGTATCTAAGGCAAGGGTTTTGTAGGAATTCTTGAGAATTTTCTCGAGTGTGTCACATTTATCAACTTTCTACATCTTGCGAGGAAAACTTTCAGAAGAAGGTTTTGTGTTCTCGTTCTGCTTAATTTTCATTCTCTTCATCACCCATAAAAGCTTTTTTTTCATACTATTTCTTTTGGGTCGTCCCTATAGACTTGACCTAATATTCATTACAAAGGGTGACTTTAATTCCTTTCCGTCAAAATTCTACTGCTTCCCTACACAGTATATGCACCTATAACATCAAAAGGTTCTGCCTACAGCTTAAAGACATATGTAACCTAAGAAAAAAAGAAGTTGTGAGGGCAAACATGCAAAGACAGTTGATGCACCCCCTCTACAGAGATCTAGCAACGAGCTAAAGACACGTTACATGACAGGGTGAACAAATACTAACCCTTGGATTTGGTGGAAAACGTGTCCACATCAGGGCTTAGACCAAATCCAGAACCACTACCAAAACCGCCGCCTCCTGTGTTAGATATGCCTGAGTCGCTGCCAAAGCCAGTATCCATTCTTCCAGAACCCATGGATTGCAGTGACATGAAACCTCCTTTTTCACCTCTATTCTTCTCAATCTGCAAAATAAATGTGTAGAAACTTATGTTAACAGTAAAATCAAATAGAACCAAGACATGAAAAAGGGAAGAAATTAAACATTTAACACAGGTGACATGTGCCTTCTGAACTACCTTGCTTTTGTCAATTTCACTGGCTTTACGCTTCATGACATCCTTGGTTTCATTTATCTTGTTCTGTAAAACTAACTTGTGCAATCTCTCCTCGTGGCTCTCCATTTCACAGTACTGCTTGACTTGTGCAACTGTGACATTTTCCTTGTGTCCAAGAGAGATCACTTCATCAAATGCAAAAATAAGCTCAAAAGCTGTCCTGCCAATTCCTTCCTCATCTAGTGAATAAGAATATTCAGGCACCTAACAACGGTCAAGGAATTGCCCAAACTTTTCCATTTACAGAAAAAATTCTAGCAGCATGCACATGAAAACTTGTTTATTTTATATTTATATAGATTGAATTTTGGAGTTACATTTTGCAGGTTGGAGAAATTACAAACTCTTCTTTTTAAAAGCAGCAATATTCTATGAACGCAGATGGATAAAGACAATCTAGTGCTGTAAAGAAAGGATAATCTAACTTCAGCATCAGAACAAGAGAAAGGATAGTCCAACTCCAATATCAGAAGAATAGAAAGGATACTAGTTTAGACAGAAGCCTCAGTGTCTCCAAATCTTCAAGAATGTTGCTCTGTTTGTTGGTCACAAGGAGCAAGTACAGAGATTCTATCGGCTGATAAACATATCGCACATTTTCAGTCTCAACATATGTATGCTGTTTTCCTGTACCAACCAATTTGGGAAAAGCTGCAAGATATCCTTCAATTCTAATACGAGACATATCAACAAACTGCCTCGAGACAAGAGCTGCACAAGACAATGAGATGATACGGTCAATAGTGGTCAGTGGCAAATCCCTCCTAGTACATCAATAGAAGAATATTGGACATCAAGATGCAAGAAATGATTGAATAACACATCCTAAGTCCTACCTCAAACCAACAAAAGAAGCTTCTTCTGTAAGAGAAGAAAATCAATAGAAAGGGCAGCCCGGTGCACTAAAGCTCCCGCTATGCGCGAGTCCAGGGAACGGCCGGACCACAAGGGGAAAATCAATGAACTATTAAAAGGACAGCATCATGGGACTACTGATTCCTAACAAGAGGGATATAATAGTGGACAGAAATTCTTACCTTTCACATGAAAATATAAGAAAGAATCTGAAATTAAACAAAATTCACCTATGGAATTAGAAGATGGAAACATCATAGTTGAGCAAAAAGTCAAAACTGAGGAAATAGAACCCTTCGCGGTTCCAACAATTTGTCCCTCGCCCAGCTTTGTCGTTATTGTACCACTACGTTCGAACACAGCAGCTAGAAAAGACAAACAATTACAACTATGTTCTCATTTTTTAAAGGGTTAACATTGTCTCTTATCTGCCCTTTTCTTTCTAATTTAAGTTTGCATTCCATGATTTATTGCTTTCTTCTGCATAACTATCATTTCCTTTTCCTCCCCTTCTAGGAAAACATTTTATAATTTATTAGTCACATCTATACTACTACTAAAGAAGAACATAGCAGTTGTGGCACAAATACTTGTCTCTTCTCTTCCTTTTTCTTTCTTCTTTTCTCAAAAAGAAGAATATCGCAGGGAGCATCTGTCACATTTCGTTTAAATGATCTTATACCATTCAAACTAATTAAGTAGGAGAAAACATTACTATTTCCTAATAGCAGTCCTAGGCATCAGAAACTTTTTTTCTCACACTTCACTTGAAATAAATGTCTTTAATACAGAACCACCAAATATTACGACATCCCATACACTAGCAACACACCAAAAAACATCTTTTTCCATGAAGTAACTGTTGTTTATAAAGACAAATATATTCTTTGGAGCACAAGACGACAAGTGCCACCAGTACAAATAATCAAATACATTGATATGATGTGAACACCTCGGCATCTTTGCAATTAAGACTGGTTAAACAAAACAAAATGTTGCAAAACTCTTTTCAATCAAATGATGATTAACCTGAAACATTCCAACTCCTTTATAGTGTACATCACTGCACGTTATTCAGCCTAGTCTTGTTGCAAGTTCACATTTTACATGTCCAACATCACATGTCTTGGAGGTTATTTATACTTTGTGCCTCTAGCTACAACTAAATGGAACGATTTCCTCTGCCTTCACTGCAATTGTTATATTTGTCTCGACAAGTTTTACATATTAAATTGACTGAAATGGCAACTTCTTGTCTAATGCCAAATGTTATTTCGAGCTTTAGACTCCAATAGCATTCTTCCACAAAAAAAATTACACTTTTTTATATCTAGAAACTCTTTAATCTTAACATTCCCATTTTGTCATTGAAAATATGACATTTTTAAACTCCATGTCCAATCAAATACAAACACATCAAATGTAAATGAGGGAGTAGCAATTTCTGTGCACATGCTCTGACTTAAGAAGAATTCCATCATAAAAATTAACTAACATCCCGCTAGTCTCCAAACCAGACAATTTCAAAGAACATGTACAATGTGACATACCTTTTCCAGATTTAGAAATTATGGAAGCCGCTAGAACAACCTGCATTGGACAACAGTGTATGGTTATCATTGCAATGTTCTTCTAAGCTAATAATCTCTATTTCTTTAAGAACATGGTAAACTACTCCAGTCTACATAACTATGTTGCTACAAATTTATCAACCGAAATATTACCATCTTTGCTGCTTAGTAGATTTCGCTGTATCAGATCCTAGGCAATAGATCGTATACCACCTGGATTTTGAACGCAAATTCAAACCCGTAAGAAACATCAAAAAAGATTCAAACAACCGACAGATGAGTATATGCTAAATTAAAACATCATTCACTCACTCCTTAGGGATCGACAATGCGATAAAATTTAGAAACAATGAAATACGGCATACACTGTACAAATTCACTAAAATTAGAGCATAAAACGGTGAAATCCACCCAAATTGCTCGGATCTTCGTACAGATTTGAGATATAAATAATTGGAAAATCAGATCGGACAGTAACAAATCCCTAGATCTAACGACGAAAATCGAAAGTAAAAAAGTTGCAGAAAGATCAAATAGTGAGAAGAAGTATTCAGAGAAATCGGCAGTTACCTTGCTGGTGATTGAACAATGCTCTCGTACAGAGAGTAATCAGATGATGAAGAGAATATAGGCGCTCCGNATTATATTACCAAAAAAGAAGATAGCTGTTATAGAGAGGTAACTTTACAAAGAGCATACCATTACAAAGATAGACGTTATTGTTATAGGTAAAAAAGTTTCTATAGAGAGGTAAACCTAACCTAAAATACTACTTCCTAGAAAAACTCGATTGCTATAATCAGGTGTTGTTATATAAGGATAATGTCAAAGAAAGATTTGTTTGTATCTACTAATGGCATTTGGTCCGTGCTAATATCGGAACCAAACTATTTTAAAATTTATATTTGCAAACTTTTTTATTTTTTGCTACTCTTGATTTTTGTTTTATTTTGTTTTTGAAAAATTATATGAAAAAAATTACATGATGGAACAAACATAAGGACCATATTAACAAGAAATAAATCTAGTTTGTCGAAATTACAATTTATCGCAAAAACCTCTTGTATGCGTGTTCTCATTTTTTACACATTTATTCAAGCTTAATATCTATCACTTTCTATCTTTCACCTTGCACAAAATTTGTCTTCCCATTTTCAAGTTCCTAAATCTGTGCAACACTAGTCACGATTTTCAGTGACATACGCAGAATTTTTGATAAATAATGTCGACATTTAAAAAAATGAATAAATGAATAAATCATAATAGCAACATCATTATTTAGATAGACATGATTAAAGTATTATACTACAACTCTCCTCGTCAGGTTTTATTTTTTGCAACGTATCCGTAATAAATTATTAGAAATATTATTAAACACAATAATATTTTCAAGAAATTCCAACTAAAAAAGAATAAAAACAATAACAGTACATACAATAGAAAAAGCAGTAAGCAACATTTAATCTTCAAAATTGAAAATTATATTAGATAATAAGTAGTTCTTTCAAAGTTAGAGTTTTGACTTTGCCTGCACAAAACAATTTGAGAACAATGAGAAAAAATTTACTATGATGAATTGATTTAGATTAGGTTCTCCTTTTTAAGTTAGGGGTAGATTAAAATATGTTTTGCATTAACTCAAATGTAATAGCTGCTAGTTCACTTGGTTTATCTAACCTTTTTATGGTAAAAGTCTAAAGATCAAGACTTGATTGCTTCAATAATTTCCGAAATGAAGTTCTAAATTTTTAAAAGTACTTAATTATCAGCAAAAAGATTCGAACCCTTAATTGCAATGGCGAAAATGAGAAACCTAACAAGTGAGCCAAATCCATTTGTGACAAGCAATGTCATTTTGTTTAAATTTTATTTAATATTCTAATTTACATATTATATATAATTAAGAGAATATTTAGGACAAGAGGTATCGAATGACCCCTTGGCTCCACGTGGCTATGCCCCTGGCGATTTTTACCTTAAATAGTAGGTTTCTTTCAGATAGGTAAAGTTTTCATGTAGATTTTGTATAATTATTTGTTGGATAAGTGTATTTCATAGTTTACTTCATCCATTCCTAAATTTTAAGCAAGAATTTTATAAAAAGTATTAGAATTTGCTAAAAAAAATTGATTTTATGCATTAATGGCGGATTCAAACACTCCTAGTGGGAGAGAGGGTTGTACTCGAGGTTATACCCTCTAGCACACACAATTTTGAGAATAGTCCATTATTTGATTTGTGCATTTTTATTCAATAAAATAATAATGCAGCGTCTATTGCTATATTAAAAGTAGAGAGACAAACCAAGTTCCGCAATAACTCCATAAATATGTGGTCATTCAATGAAGACAAATATTCAGACTCAAAGAAAAGGAAAGAGGTGTGCAAGTTACTTAGAGTTCTAAGGTTTTTATTAAAAATACAAGTAGGAAAAATAAAAAAATATAGATATATATGGAGTCCGAGAGAAAGGAAAAAAATGTAGTTAAAGGCGAATCTTTCAAAAAGAAAGTCGCAAAAAGAATATAATGTATTATTAATTTTATAAATACACTGTATTTTATATGTTCTAAATTTTGATTTTTTTAGGGAGATTTTTTAAGTGTTGATAAATTTCCTAAAATTAATACAATTTATATTTTAAACTTTATGCATCAATATATCTTATTAAGTCTGATACAAGGATATGATATCAATCACTTTTTCCTCGATTGGTCTCTTCTTTGTGAGCAACTCTGTCAAATACTTGGCGAATCCTGACATCTCTTTGAGAGCGTCAATGAATGAAACACGCAAAGTCACCTCTTTCAACCTCTTAATGTGCTTTTCAATCACGACATCTATAGTTTGCTCAGCCAACCTTTGAGAAAAGGGAGGAGGAGATGCAGGATAAGATTTTGCAATGTTAGCTAAGCTCCCCTTTGCCTTCTCCTTTTCTCCCTCTTCATCAATCAACACATCAAGTGGCAGCTGCATTGGTTCCCCATTATCAACAACACAATTTTCCTCAACACCTTTGTCAACATCACCACCACAAAGAGCACCAACAACAGGTTGTACGATATTGCCACTTCTAGTGACAATAGCCATATAGTGAGCATTAGAGCTACTTCCACTACCCTTGAGATTTGTCACGGTGTCGCTGGGAAGCTGATCCTTCTGTTTCAGATTATGCTCCCTAGAGAGGTCTCTCATTTGTTGCTCCAATTTCTGAATAGAAACTATATGAGAGCTAACAACTTCAGTTAGACTTTTAAGAAAAACATTGAATCTCTCTTGATTTGAGAGAACTTTCTCCAACATGCCCTCAATTTTGAAAACCCCTTGGTCTTGTGGTGAACCATCTTTATATTGTGAGAAATAGATGACACTACCATAAAAAGGGCCTTTAGCGGCCATATAAAATCTCTTTAGCGGTAAGAGATATTGCCGCCAAAACTTTTACTGGCCATTAAATTTTTGGTCGTTGATGTTGGCGTCGGTAAAACCTTTAGCGGCCAATAAGCAAAATGCTGATAAAGATGTATTTTATTGCAGCTATAATTCACCTGCTTTAGCGGCAATTAAATCCAGTCCAAAAATGACTGTCTTTTTAGTGTCTATTTTTTTTGGTTAGTAAATTTAATTAAATTGCCGCTAAAACTCACAATATATAGTGGCAATTATAATTGCTACTATAAATGTCTTAATTTTTTCTTTTACCATCCATTATTATGGCAAGTAACTTCAATTAAATTGCTAATAAATGTTACATTCTTTAATGGAAATTGATTTATGACGATTAAAATGGCCAAGATAAATGTATTAATTATCCTTTTAGCGTTCATTTTCAAGGGAGATAAATTTAATTAAATTGCCGCTAAAAGTTACATTCTTTAACAACAATTGATTTGTATAAATTATCATGATTATGATAACTATATTAATTTTATCTTTTAGTGGCACAAATGATAAATGCTAAAAAACCATATCACTATTAATTCATAAAAACATAATATATCTCTTTAGATCTAACAAACAAAATAAAGTACTAAACTAAGATATTAATCAAACAACTTAAAAAACATATATTGTTTGAACTAAATAATCAATGTCATTATATTTTCGATCCTATCAGAAAATAAGTCTTCAAATAATTTCCGCAACTCTTCCTCTTATTGAAATCTTTCAAATACTATTTTTAAACATCAGACTGTATGGCTTGAAATAATAATATAACTGTATCCGTAGATGAAATATAATGTGAAAAATATGAAATTTAAGTTTCAAACCTCATATCAAAAATTTAATGTAACAAAAAACTCAAATATTTTGAAATAGCCCAAAATAAGATGTGTCTCCAATAAATTATTTGGATCATGAATGGGTTACATAAATGAGTTTTGGTAAGACTAGTCTTCAGATTTCAACTTCATAAAAAGTACAAGGATATATATAATGTCAAGTTAAGTTTTACATTAAGAATAATTTTAAGTTGTATGCATAAATTAACTCAATATCACAACAAATGAGGGATCAGAAAGAGAATATTTTTCTAGCTAAACAAATATTTCCTTATAATTTAAGAGTCTTTTGGTTTGTCTTGAAAACAAAAAGCTTCAATGAAGTATTGCTTCCATGTAGTCATAGTCATTATCAATACCAATAATTATTTGTCATAATTTTTGATTGGAAGTTGCTGAAGCTATCCACATGACTAGTTTCCATCAGAGCTAAAGGAGACATGAAGATAGATAAAGCACAACTTTCTTTTTTTTTCGGAAAATAACTCATAAGAACTCGTTCTCCATAGATAGGGTCTTACATAGACTATATGAGTTTAAAGTTTCCTAATGTAATACCCCGAAAGTGCCTAAGACTAGACTTAGGAAGTTGAAATGAAAACAATGAAAACAATTTGAGATTTCTCCCAAAATAACTCGTGGTATGGGTCGTTAGTGTTACACCCCATAAATTCTTGACATGTAGATGGCCTATTCGCATGTTGGTTAAGAGTTTTAGAATGCCATACATGCTAGAAAAAGGCCCAGGGAAAGAT
>JACEIK010004658.1:16319-39074 GCA_018107945.1 Datura stramonium | reverse complement strand
CGATAAGTCAAAGTTTGGGCTATATATATATTAAAAGTGATATTTTCTTTCAGAATATTAATGTATTTAGTCCTAATTGATATATATATGGATGAAGTTGAGAGAAATAGCGGAATATTGACCGAATTACACCAATTAGCCAGGAAATCAGAAACGGAGGTATGTAAAGCCAGTTTCTTCGGCAAGCTAGTAGTTCCGGTATAGTAAAATAGTTCAAGTGCCAATAGAATGGTTCAGAAGTCGCATATTGTGCTTGGTATAAATTTTAGTGTGATGTTGGAAGCATCATGTCATGTATAGCGTGAAACTTACTAGCACGGTATAAATTCTAGTAGAAAGTGTCAGAAACAGTACAGCATGCCCAGTATGTAATTTAGTAAAGTATGTTAGGATATTATCGTTTTCAGTCGAAACTTAGTAGAGCAATATAAGTTCCCGTAAAGTATTTCATAAATAAAATAGTATCCTAAAATGAAGTTTAGAAAGCATGTTAGAAGTAGTAAATCATGTTTACTATGAAACTCAGTTATACAGCATGATTCTCAGCAGAAAAATTATATCTTGTNTGCTTAGTATAAATTTTAGTACGATGTTGGAAGCATCATGTCTTGTATAGCGTAAAACTTACTAGCACGATATAAATTCTAGTAGAAAGTGTCAGAGACAGTACAATATGCCCAGTATGTAATTTAGTAAAGTATGTTAGGATATTATCGTGTTCAGTCGAAACTTAGTAAAGCAATATAAGTTCCCATAAAGTATTTCAGAAATAGAATAATAGCCTAAAATGAAGTTTAGAAAGCATGTTAAAAGTAGTAAATCATGTTTACTATGAACCTCAGTTATACTTCATGATTCTCAGCAGAAAAGAATTATATCTTGTTCAGTATTAGACTCAGCACAGTATGACAAAAGATCATACATATATACCATTATCAGTTTCAGCATGTATCAAATACATACATATCACTAGCATTAGTTTCAGCATGTAGTATATACATACACATTATTACCACTAGTTTCAACATGTGGTATACGCAGTTACTATTACTAGTTGAGACCTGTCTGTATTGTTTTGGGGTTGGATTACCTAGCATTCATGACCGCCCCAGGGTTAATAGTTGTATCGACTCGTCCGCCAGAGGNACCTAGCATTCATGACCGCCCCAGGGTTAATAGTTGTATCGACTCGTCCGCCAGAGGGCGAGGATACGTCGCTCTACGGAGTGGCATGTCGTCCCCCAGGAGACGAAGATGGGATGCCGGTTTTTCTATATTTTGCCTTGGTTGGCTTTTATACACCCCCGTCGAGCGGGTACGCCCGGGGTGTTTATTCAAGAGTCCTCCAGACTCAGGTACAATTATAGTCAGGGGATCAGCGAGCCCAAGTGCATACCCAAGGGACCGACAAGATGCTTATAGTTACTATGGGAGATGGGATGACCGGGGTAGGGGCATAGATTGCGTGTTGGTTGTACCTCCTGACTTATGGGGGTCGGGTAAGGTTTATGTGTGCTATTCTATGTTATGTTATGTTATGTTATGTTATATTATGCCAGGCACCAGAAGTGCTTAGGCTCAGTAGTCTAGCAGTTCATGTCCCAGTAGGGCACTAGGTCCCAGTCATACCCTCCAAGACGGGGCGTGACAAATTAAAGATATTTTGGCCCATAAAATTTCACTAAATGAGTAGTAAGAACAAAGTTAAAAACCATAAATTAAATTTGAAGAGCAAAAATTAAAGGAATCCCAAAATAAGCGCAATATGTTTAAAAAAACTAAACAAATAGTCCCTATGTACCAATATTCATAAAGTTATTGAAAAGTCGTATGCATTGTTTGTCTAATTGAACAAAAATATCCAATATACAAGTGGCATTGACTCAACATGAGTCATCCACTTTGCAACAATAGCCAATAAATACTACAAAAGAGTACTTTAATTGAAGATACTATTCCCTCCCCTAAATATATTTTCATCTTTTTGCCCTTTAAGGATTATTGCTTATAACTTTGATGAAAAAAGAAGAAGAATAAAAGGTTCGAGCAATTTAAAAGACTAGTGAATATATTCCTTGCTCTGTGAATGAAGGAATACTTTTAAGTCAATATTCTGCTCTTTATACTTATCATTTTTTTCTACTTTTGTAGTTGATAAAAAGGTTTTCAATTCAGATTCTAATCCATTTTAAAATTATATATAGTTTATGTTACAGAATAAAACTTAAGACTCTTTGTTAAGTAATGTACATAACCCTTTTATAGATAGCAGATGATATGTAGGAATGGTCTCTTTTATTTCTTTACTTGGTTAGCATGTATTTATATTGCTTATCAATTTGAATAATATTACAAGTTATTTTTCTGTTACATGAATATGATATTAAAGTCAGGTTCATTTGTGTTTGAGTTTTTGGTTTACGTTTTAATTGGGCTTGAGTATGAAAAGGAGTGTTAAAGAGAGTTTGCATTGCATATTGATTGGGGAATGGATGGATGATTTGCTTATACGGATTTGTTCAATCCTTCTATCGTGAAATAGCTTTTTGAGATTGGGTTAAACTCAAATATCATATCTTTATGAGGTCAATTTCAAATTTTAATTCATTTTAAAAATAATTATCCTTATATAAAAATCCGAATAATTGATGAACAATAAATAGTTACTTAACTCTGGAAAGAATTAAAACGCGTAATAAGTGACCATTTTGTGCAGATGTCTCCATTTCAAAATAAGTGATATTTTAGCTTTTTGATTTCGTTTTAAAATAAGTGGTGTTTTAAGACATTAATGATGTTTTTTTCAATTTTACTCTTATTTAAATGGAGAGAGTTTTACATAACCAACAATATACTAAAGAGTTACATCTTTTTAAAAGATATTTATTAAGAGTAAATAGATGAAAACATATTTTACTTTCTAGAAATTAATAATTTATCAAGAATTATATCCAAACTAAAAACATCACTTATTTTAAACGGAAGGAACTACTGCTTTGATTTCTTTTTATCCATAAAAAGATATAACTTGAGTGAGAAATTAAGAAAAATATTCATTCTTATGTAAAGCTCTTTGGGACAAAGTTTTAGATATATATTTATGAAAAAAAAAATTAGAAATTGGGGAGTATGAGGTAAGTGGAGATTGGGGGCAATGAGTGTCAATGATACATGTAAAAGACAAGGAGTAGACAAAAACAATTGAACATGAGTTGGAATTCCATTAATGATATAGGCNAAATTTTATTTTAAAATTATATCAAAAATATGTTGTTATTATTATAATGTGACTTGTGAGAATATAGCTAGGCTTTTCTTTTTATGGATTTTTTTCTTTTTTTGCCGTGGCCTCTCTTTAGTCTTTATTCCTGACTTTTTTCTACTGGTAGAATATATTCTCTCTTTATTAATGACGTGATAATGTTCATGAAATGGAACATTATTTATAATGGACATAAAAAATTACTACAAAATCCTCTTTTTTAATTTTTTTTATTATATGTATATATATAAAAGAAAGTTGTTTCGAAAAGCAAAACAGCAGAATCTCGAGTCATTAATTAGACGCAACATAAACTTAATTACTATATTATGAAATAGACACTTGACGGCTGATTTTATTGTTATTGCACCCAGCAATGATTATAAATTGTTTAACTCTTTAATTTCTTCCTCTATGATTTTGCACGCATGTCTTAATTAGTTACTACAAAATCCTTTTAATTTTTTTTTTTTATATGTATATATATAAAAGAAGTGCTGTTTCGAAAAGCAAAACAGCAGAATCTCGAGTCATTAATTAGACGCAACATAAACTTAATTACTATATTATGAAATAGACACTTGACGGCTGATTTTATTGTTATTGCAATCTGTACAATGTACTATAAATTGTTTAACTCTTTAATTTCTTCCTCTATGATTTCAATGCATGTCTAATTAGTTGTTATTCACACATTTCAATTTATATATCAGGAATTTTTAAAAATATTTTTAAATTAAAAAATTAAAAAAGGAATTAAGGATTATGAATTTAAAATAAAATTAATTATTTTTTTAATTTTATCGTTAATAGTAATTACTTTTAAAGACTATAAATACTTCAATGAAGTAGATGTTTAATAAATAGATTATATATATATATATATATATAATTTTTTGTAATTTCTAATTGTTCCAAAGGCTTATAAGTTGAATTAATTTTTTTTGATTATGTTAAAGAAAACACATCATAATTTGAAACAAAAGGAAGTATTTATATTATAAGAACCCTTTTATTATTTTATGAATTTGTAAACTAAAATGGGAGTCCTTTGATCAATTTATTGTTGAAAATGAGAAAAGAGTAAAAAATATACTTGAAATATGTGAAATCCACAATATTTATCATATTACTACTTACCTAATTATGTTTTTATTATTATTTAATTAGTCTAAATATACCTAATTTCAAATAAAAGAAAAAGGGATGTGAACCTAAATATAATTAATAAAGTAAATAATCCTTAAAAGGATTGACTAATATTTCAAACAAAGGTAAGAAATCTCCAAAAGTAAAGCAGGATAAAAGTAAGATAAATCGATTTAATATTAGAATGGTATACAAGTAAAGGACAAAGATTTTGCAGAGGTTTAGGTTCTACGGTAGCAAATTGAGATAGTGGTTATATAACGACAAAAACTTTAAAGAGATTTTCCTCAAAGACATGAATCTCTGTCTTGTAGCCATATGTAAATTACCGATGTGGTCCTTTTTAAGACAGTAACAATATGATCTTGTTTTTTCATGCATATTAAAAGTTTTGTGTGCCATGCACACGTGAGATGATTACAATTAAATTCCCTCTATTTATGAATTAGTATAATTTTTGGTTGAAAGAATTCGATCAATTGAACCCTGATCTGGTATAAGTTAGCCTTGTCATTGTATAAATAAAGAGTTTTTGAATTTTACCAGAACAATGAAAATAATTGATTAATTCATGTCATAAGGGGTCATTTTCCAAATGAAAGAGGGGGAAAAATCATTGATAAGTGATTTAAATAGGTTTGAGGAGAGACCAATAATACCTGATCCTACCAGTATACTTGTTAATATTTGAATCGACTTATTTAATAATTTTTAAAAATGTAATTTATCTTTATAAAAAATGAAAGATATTCTAAAAAATTAAGTCCTTGACAATTGGATACATGTGAGGTGGTCGTCAAATTGGGGCCTAGTTATGATATAACGAAGTTCTACATAAATGTAGCTCCAATCCCAACCTTCTTACTTTAAAGTATGCTGTCGATCACTTAAAAATAGAATCATAATTACTATAATAATCCGGATTAACTGTTGAAAAGTATTACTGTTTTTGAATCTAAGCTCGTATAAATTTATTTTTAAATTTATGTTGAACTTGCTGTTTTAAGTCTTAAAGATTGTCTGTTGCAATTATAATTTTATTAAAGTAGAAATGTGAAGTATGTCATAACTCATTACTAGCATGCAAGAACTTTTGACTTTTTCATATACATCATAATATCTGATCGATTGATTTTTTTTATTTTTTAAAATTCTTCAAATATTTTATTTTTCTTTTATACTAATAAAATTACTTAAGGGTGTATGCATTGATCAAATATAAATTAATTGATCTTAAATGAAACTTGTATGGAATAAATCTCTCAATTGTGCGTACCATACACCAAGAATGAAACGAAGACATTATATATCAAATTAAGATCGGAAGAATCTTCTGCGCATGGCTAAAGAAAATAGGATCGATATACGTTCAATGATGCAACTGATGATGAATATTTAACTCTATGTACAATAATAATTATATTATACTAGCTCCGCAAGGTCATGACCGAGTGGCTGGGAGGCCGGCTTTTTCATGTGGAAGACCCGGGTTTGAATCCACCCTATTTGCCACTAGCGAGCCTGCCGACGGCCGCTTGGCGATTTACGATTTTATCTCGTAATTTTAAGTAGCCATCGTACAAATGCTGTGCCATCGCAGAAGCCGATCAATCAAAAGACAAAACTATAAATTTTCTGGAGTTTCCAAAAAAAGCAACTATATTATGCTACGCAATAACCTAGATTGAAAGCATGATGAAAGAATAAACCGGCATTTGATAAGCACACCAAATATGCATATATATATATATATATTATATGTTAATCAGTAAAAAGTGGTATACATATAAGGGTGTAATTGGGACCCTTAGACAAAGTGTTGAAGATTTGCAAAATCAGAACAGCAGAATGCTAGCTTTCCTCACTTGAAATGACATTCTTATATTTATCATCAACCCTTTGAATCTTTGCATATGCATGCTGTGTATCAGCCCATCATAAATCAATGTATAAACACACCTCACTGCAAACTTCAATCGGATTTCCAATTTAAATTTTCCTACCAAAAATTTTAAGTTTGCTATTCCCACCGATCGATATCGGTGAAAAAAGAAAAGATGATGTTGTTTTTTAGCTTAAAATCACGTGTTTTTAATTTCCCACTGCTTCCGTTGGAGACTCTATTTCTCACCACACGTTTTCGGTAAACTATACTCGGGTGGAAATGAGCAAGAAAAATATTTACCATATAAATTTCATTTTGATTTTGGAATTAATTATGCTGCATATATTACTGCTCCAGTTTAAAAGTTTGATAGCAATACTTTATTTATGCAGAGCTATATTTAAAACTCTATAATTTTATCCATATTTTCAACTTTGATTCTTGTAATTTAATTGTATTCACACAAGAGAAACAAATGGTGATCTACTTATGTAAAGACGAAATTTCTCTTGCTTATTAATATTATTTTCTGAGCAAAATATCCATACACTATACAAGATTCGAGTTAAAAATAATAGATATTGTCGCATTCACCACTAGTTAACGGGATAAACTGATAAACACCCTATCGTCATCCACAGACCGCAATATAACAAATTTATTTATCAAAATAACGAAAGATCATCTTTTAGCTTCTTTATTATTTTTTTGGGGGTTTGGGTGCGTGAACAACATTATATGATTAGAAAACAAAAGGCTACACAAAGTGTAAAGATGTTTTTTAAACGGCTAAATCTTTAGGAAAATTATAAGGATTTGATTTGTGTTAACAATATCACATATTCACAGATATTAAAATCTCTTCTTTTTTTTGGATTAGTAGTTTGGGTCCGAACTAATTTCGAGCTATATTCTACAAAAGTGTATATGAAGATGTCAAAGTGATGGCATGTGGCTCTATCGGTTTACTACCTATACCACACGCAAAAAGAAGCTAAATTGTAGGCAATAATGGGTTGTGTGAAATTAGTTCGAAGACTTTGGTGAACATATAGCTATGCGAAACTTAATTCGAAGATTTTAATGATTGATCGTGTGAAATTTCATTTGAGTTTTCTTTGTGGGGAAGATTGTTGAATTGTGCAAACAACACAGCTAATGATAAAGAGGAATTTCTTTAACGGTGTAAAAGCTGAAAAGAATCACATAGAATTAACATAAATTCTATAATATTATATCATGTTAAGAATATTTCTGAACTAATTAATTAATTTAGCCTTTCCTTCATTTATATGTATCTATAGATATCTCTTCTTTGGGCTTTTCCAATTTTTTCTTTTCCTTATTCTCCCTCTTTGCTACTAAAGGCAAAACAAGATAGGACCCAAAACAAAGATGCCACCTTCCAAAGATGCTCCCCCATGTCCCTTTTCTTTCATTAAAACAAGCCTACCTTTGATGGGGTTGGAAAAAAAATAAAGCTTCACAACACCATTTTCTCTAAAGCCAAAGATGTTCCAAAGGAAAAGATAATGACACAAAGCCATCTCTTTTGGACTGATGAATCATTCATTTAATTGGACACCCTCTTTAGTCAAAAGGACAATAATCATAAATATCTCCTTTTTGTTGTTTAATTTCATTCTAAGCGTTTAAGGACACTATTATGATGATGATTTTATTCTTCCTTGTACAATGTTAATTCAAAAAATGATGATAAAATTAGATTCACTAATTATTATGATCAGAATATGATCCTCTCTATCTATCAAATAGTTAAACTTCATATTTTTATTTCTTTTTGTCTTTCTATCTTTCACTTATTGTTAGAGCGCATTTAAATGCAAGGCAAAAATTAAAGTTTGGGTGGCCATGAACATGGTTAATCACTTTACCATATCTTTTTTTTTTTGTAAAAAAAGAAGAAGATTATTTCCTTTTTTTTTCCAGGGATTTTTATATGAATATCCGAACAGATTTACTGTTTATTTTCTCTGCCCTATATACATTGAATATACACAATCATATACATGTTATTCGTGAATTATATATTTATGGGCTCATTTTTTGGTTTAATCAGATATATTGACAACTATTTAAGTTAATTCTTCATTTTTAACCACCAAACTTTTAAAATCTCTTTTGGCTAATTCTTTTTTCAGATGTTAAAGATGTTTCGTGGAAATTAATGATCTACTACTATGTAGTGAATAAATACTTTTGGTAAATTATTATCGCATCCGACGTTCTTAGCTTGGTATGGGCAACGACCAAGTTCCTCCGCCGATAATTAAAGATTTCTATAAAGATAAAAAAATTAAAATTTTGACAAATAATTATTTTTCAGATAGATAATTATGTTTTAGCTAGCGTTTTAAAACACTTTTCGGTGTTTAGGCACATTTTAATGGGGAATAATTTTTTACAACAGTGCTCCTCCTAGCTAGTTAGAACACAGAAGAACTTTCAAAATTTTTTATTTAAGCTTGAATATTTGTCAGTTTGATATATTCATAAACCAGTTCTGGATTTTGAATTGACAAATATCTTAACAATGAAGTTCATGGACATTTAAACTTAGAGTATTAAAGTTTGAACATGAATCATTCTGGAGTTTTGAATTGTTAAGTTTGATCTTCCTGAAATCGTTCATGATATATGATGAAACCCTAGCAAATTTTGATCTTTAGCATAAAGCTTCATGCTGGAGTTAATGTTTTAGTTTGGGATATTTTTGCCCAAATTTATGTAAATTGCACTTTAAAATATGATTATTTTCTAATTACATTTGCAACAGTCAATACACTATCATCAATTCGGCTCGAAACTGTCCGTCCATCTTACCTAATTTTTAAGAACGCTTCCTTTAATAGGTCGTACGCAACACAAATCAAGATTAATTAAACTTTTAACGCGAATATCGACATCACTGAAAGATGAAAAACACGATTAAAGCTTTCTTTTGGTTTTATATATATATATATATAACGGGTAAAATATGATATTGTACCATTTTTGTATTGTAGCACTAACTTGTCTCTTACGTTTTGGATGGTAATTAGGAAACACTAAACATAAAAGTTATATATTATCGATTGATCGAAAGTTAGCCAGTACAGAGGGGGCCAAAAACAATACATGTATATGTACAAATAAAGTAGTTAAGTCTTCTTCCATTTTTCTTTTATTACTCACTTGAGAAAGAGAAAAGTTTTTCTTATCACCATCTTTAACCTATGCAAGTTGCTGTTTCCTCAAGTCGCAATCTCTGGATCAAAACAATGATACATGCAATAATTGACACTGATATTATTTTTCAGGAACACCTAATATTAGCTTCTTCTCTTCTTACTTGTGCCGTTATGGTATTTCGACGACTACACGGAATTAAAATTTTCATTAAAAAATTTAAAAACAGAAAAAACTCTACCTGATTTTTTGTAAAATTTAATATTAAGATTAATATAATTAATATTTTAAATAATTTAAATTAATGTCGATTGTCGCCTCTTGAACAAAGATGGTTCCGTCACTGATATGTGATGAAATGGTGGACGCACATCAGTTTGGAATCTTGTATGATAAAATCTAAGGAAAGTGATTACAAATGAATACTTCTAAGGAAAAACAATTCGGAAATATGTCACGTCTACACCATCATATACAGACATTATATGCCCCTCTTTGGTAACTGTCTACAGCAAATCCAACATCATTTTATTTGACTCACGGACATGATATATATATATATATATATATAAGTCGATATAATAAATTTGGACTTAAAATCATATTCACTGTAAATGTAGACAGCGGACTTTACACTATCCGTGCCATTTTATTTTCCATTACACGCATGTCAATTATTTTGATTTTTTTATGTTACATATTCTTGTAATTAATTATGTGACCTGATAGTATATATAGAAAGTGAGTATTGGTGTGATTATATTGTTTTCTATAACTCGTAATTAGTAACATTTAGTCCACATTTGTGAATGCTGTAACATAAATCGGGAAATACATAATAAGTTGCCTTCTGTAGTTGCACGGAAAAATTTCTTGATTACACATTTATATTTTACGGAAGATCTAAAACCCCTAGTCATCTTTCGTGCAACTATCGTACGTTAAGGAAATGAAATTCACATATGCAGTGTACTGCGACATGTATATGAAGTGAATATTGAATACAAAAAGATATGTAAGCTTTAAACATAACACTAAATCTTCGAAATATTGCATCTGCTTTTAGTCAACTGACTTATATTTCTGTAGTATATATATACATACAGGAATTGATTATGGCGTTGAAATAGAAGGGGGGAAAAGAGGAAAAAAGCTAAGGCTATATCTATGGTGGGACTTTAATTATATTTGGACCCTGAAGCATATGTATTTTTAAGATGATCATATTGTTGAATATATAGGGACACCATATGTATCATGTAGCAAGTTTTAATAAGAGGGCCATATATATAATAGGCACAATGAAAATGACCCTTCACAAGAGTAGATCTGCACATCAAATTGATGGACAGGGACACCTCAAAAGGGCACTTCCCCTTGCCCCAGCAGTGAAAATAGTCTACCCTTGCCATGAGAGTTTTAAACATAGAGTTTTAAACATCAGTGGAGTTACCCACTATTCTCTACTACTATATATATATATATATATATGGCTAAGGACACATTGCCTTTTTCTTTTAAATAATGATAGTGTGTGTAAGCTTAATTTGGCGCGCATTTTAATTTTTTAGTGGAATATATTAATAATTTCTTATATTTTTCAAAAAGATTGATTTAGATATTTAAACTATGACGTGGTAATTTCAATTGAGCACCTCAACATATGATAATAAAGTATTCCTATTCTACATTTTTACTTTTGAATTTTTTTTTAAAAAATTATGCTCGTTCTCAAGTTGTACACATCAGTTAACATTATCAACAAAGAAAATATTAGCGTAACTCTACTCATTTAGAGTTAGGTAGATAGAAAAAGTTATCGATAATTTGTTTTTACCTATATTGAGATTTGAGTTCTCAATCTCTCGTAATTTTGATTTCATACTATTAAAACTAACATTAAAGGTAGTTGAAGTGGAATGATAATTATAGATTTTGAATTTCAATCCTACAAATAAAATCACATTTAATATAAAGCGTGTTACCCCTTCAAAATAAGACCTCCAGAGCGAATAGTACTGGACAACAAGGGGGAAAAGGGACACTATATATATTAATAGACATTGCCACAGCACTGTTTTCCATGAATGGGGGCCATGGATTTTTTCTGAAAGTGTTCCAAGTTAAACACAATACAAGAGCACGCTTTTCCATGTGAAGATCAGAAGGGAGATCAACAAGTTGTTTTAATTTTAATTAATTTTATTTTTTTCCTTTTCTATTGATGTTGCCTTTTCTTTTGACGTGGAAGATCAAAAGCAAATGTTTATATGGTCTCTCTCTCTCTCTTGCTTTAACTTTTGCAGCCCTCTCTTTAGGACTATTCCATCTTCTAATAAAGCTCAAATAATACACATATTTACATGGAGAATTGGTCCTTCCCCTCCTTTTTTTTTTTCTAGTAGGGCAATCAAGAAGAGAAAGGAATAAAGCAAGTTTACCATATATAATAAAAAGAAAGAAAAGATTCAAAAAAGCTTCTCTGGTTGTTTCTTCCATGCAACCTATCCATACTACACAATTATATATTGATCATTCCTCACAAAACATTGTAATGATATATTAATAATCATCATCTTTTGCTACTGTGTTTGTTGCAGGCACATGTCTCCAACTTCAAGAACTGTAGTACTACTATAAGAAAAGAATCACAAATTTATTACTTAGGACTTTGAAAATTTAACCCCTTTTTTTGTTATGCATACAAGATACTCTATACGAAGTACACAAATTGTGTTCTTTTTTAGTCTAGTTCTAGTTTAATTATTTCATCTATTGCCAGAACAATAACTCATGCAGAAAAAGTTATCCCAGAGACAAGAAAAGAGGATCAATCACTAGTAATTTACTTGTTCACCCTTGCATTTTTATTAATATTATATGTGTCCAAAGAGGGTTTCTGATGTCACTATAGCCTTATTTACACCGGTGGGAGTTAGCATGTAATAATAATAACATATCTCGTGTAATCTCGTAAATAAGATTTGAAAAGGGCATAGTGTATGTAGATTTTACCTCTATCTTGTGAAGGTAAAGAGGTTGTTTCCGAAAGACGCTCAACTCAAACAACACATAATTAAAGTCGTTTGACAATAAATTTAATACAGAAGTAAAGAGGAACGAGGACATATCAAAAAATAGGGAAAGCATTATATAGTATTCCGAAAATAAAGAACAAAAACAACAACAAATAATTTGATAACCGATAAACAGAAAATAACAAGTAGTAACAGATATAGTAGTGTAAGAAACTACAAGAGTCAAGAGTAATGGTATGAAAGGAGAAATAGGTACGGTCCACCAAACTACCACCAAGTCTATCCCGTAGGAAAGTGAGACATCGCTCACTACCTACTAATCTTCCACCCTAATCCATGGCTTTCATATCCTCCTATCTAAGACTATGTCCTCGGTAAACTAAATATGCATCATGTCCTTGTCTAATCAGCTCGATAGAAGATAATAAATATTTAATAAAATTATTTAAGATATGCGCAAACTAATTCGTACACCATATTATATATAGAAAGAGAGAACAAAAAGATGTCATTATAATCTTAGATGTAGATATTTTTTTTAGTGCTCAATTATGGCACAAAGGAAATAATTGAAGTAATAGAATTTCAAACATGTATATCCATATTGAGTGTCTATAATATAGAAAACAGTTCTTTTATACAGTACAGATGAGTAAAACTTCTCCTATAGATATCTAACTGTTAATAAGTTATAAGACAAAGTTATAAAATGTTATAACAAGTTAAATACATTGATAATATAAAAAAAAATTATATTATTTGTATATAAAAGTGAAATTAATCTAAAATTCTTAGATGAGAATGGTTCGTTGCACCCTAAATTATCCACATGACCAGACAGTAGCTAGCACATACTAAATCTATAATTCTCCTTTAATTTGTGTGTCATTAATCATTATCAATCTTGGGTCAACATTTAATCTGTAATAGTGGCATGCATTGATTACATATACATACCTTTTTCCTGTTTCTTTGAGTTATTTTATTGCCATGGCAAAAAAATCTTTAATTTATCCATAGTTATCATCATATCAGAAAATTGAGACCAACTCAGCCATTCCTTCATGAATGATTTGAAAGTGCAATTTCATCATCTCTCACTTAAATTAAAGTGTCTTTTCCACTTAAAAGTTAAAGGGTATTCTTGTCATATTGAATATGTAGAGTGTGAGAAAGAGAGAGTATGATACTTTACTTTTTTTTCTCATAATCTGAACTTTAAATTTCTGTTTTCCATCCAACGGCTGTTTTCAAAAGTCAGTAGGGACCTGCTTTCCTTCTATCTTTTTTTTTTTTTTTTTCTTTGTTACTTTGCTCAAATAAGTTCATTAATGCATATATACACTTAATAGTTAAAGAAATCCCCATTTAATTTAGGCTAAAAACTAACTTTGTTCTTCTCTTTGATGTGTTCTTCAATGAGAGATAAAAGGAAAAGCAAAGAGAGGAAAAGGGAAGGCTTAGCTTCTTCCTTGATCTTGAAGACTCACTTTCTTTCTTTTGAAGATGTTTGATTCTTTAAATCTATCTACACCTGAAGTCTCTCAGATTCCCTCAACTTTTCCCTCCTTTTACACAAAATCCATTGCCTCAAAGCCTCATAATAAATCCCTTTGTTTCTTCTTCAAGTCCTTCCAAATTCACTTTCCATGAAAAACTTCCAAGAAAATATGTTGCCCCTCATTGTTGTCACACTCTTTACTCTTGTGGGAACTTCCATTTCTTCTTCTTCTTTCTCCTCCTCCTCCTCCTCTCTTATTATTACTGACTTTCATGCCTTAGTGAGCCTAAAACAAGGCTTTGACTTCTCAAATCCTGCTTTGAGCTCTTGGGATACTTCAAATCCTAGCTCAGTTTGTTCTTGGGTGGGAATCAAATGCTTCCAAGGCCGAGTTATATCGATAAACTTATCCAATATGGACCTTTATGGTTCTGTTTCCCCTGCTATTTCAAGCCTAGATAAGCTTGTAGAGCTCTTAATTGATGGCAACAACTTCACAGGTGAAATCAAGATTGAGAACATGAGCAGCCTGCAGTCTCTCAACATTTCAAACAACATGTTCAGTGGGAGTCTTGATTGGAACTATACAAGCCTTGCTAATTTGGAGATTCTTGATGCTTACAACAATAATTTTTCATCTTTCCTACCTGTTGGAGTAGTGAGCTTGAAGAAACTCAAGTACTTGGACTTGGGTGGCAACTATTTCTATGGCAGAATCCCAGAGAGTTATGGGGATTTGATTGGATTGGAGTATTTGTCACTTGCTGGAAATGACTTGCATGGAAGAATCCCTAGAGCCTTGGGGAATCTCACCAACTTGAAAGAGATTTATTTGGGATATTTCAATGTCTTTGTAGGTGGGATTCCTAAGGAATTTGGGAAGTTGGAGAATCTTGTTCACATGGATATTTCTAGCTGTGAATTAGATGGTCCAATTCCTCCTGAATTAGGGAACTTGAAACTTCTGAACACACTTTTTCTGCATATCAATCTTCTTTCAGGTCCAATTCCAAGGGAACTAGGCAACCTCACTGGCATGGTCAATCTTGATCTTTCAGCCAATGCACTTACAGGTGAAATCCCATTTGAGCTCATTAACCTCCAGCAGCTAAGGCTTTTCAACCTGTTCATGAACAAATTACATGGTTCTATACCGGATTTCATTGCTGATTATCCCGACCTGAAGGTTCTTGGTTTCTGGATGAACAACTTCACCGGTACAATCCCGGAGAAGTTAGGCCAAAATGGGAAGCTACAGGAGCTGGATTTGTCTTCAAACAAGCTCACTGGTACAATTCCTAAAGACTTGTGTGCCTCTAAGAAACTCAGAATCTTGATTTTACTCAAGAATTTCCTCTTCGGTCCAATTCCAGAGGATTTAGGCACCTGTTCAAGCCTTGTTAGGGTGAGACTAGGACAGAACTACTTGAATGGTAGCATCCCAAATGGATTCATTTACATGCCAGAGCTAAACTTAGTTGAGCTGCAGAACAACTACCTGACTGGTACCTTATCAGAAAATGGTAACAGTTCTTCAAAGCCAGCCAAATTGGGTCAGTTAAATTTATCAAGCAATCAACTTTCAGGTTCTTTACCACTTTCCCTCTCTAATTTCTCTTCCCTTCAAATCCTCTCACTTGGAGGGAACCAATTCTCTGGTCCTATTCCTCCTTCTATAGGTCAACTCTCACAAGCTTTAAAAATTGACCTCAGTCAAAACTCTCTTTCTGGTGAAATCCCCCCTGAAATAGGCAATTGTGTCCACTTGACCTATCTAGACTTGAGCCAGAACAACTTCTCTGGCTCAATTCCACCTCGAATATCCGAAATCCGAATCTTGAACTACTTGAACTTGTCAAGAAACCACTTGAATGAGGCCATACCAAAATCAATTGGCACCATGAGAAGTCTCACTACTGCTGATTTCTCGTTCAATGATCTGTCAGGCAAGCTGCCAGAATCAGGCCAATTTGCATATTTCAATGCTACTTCTTTCGCGGGCAATCCTCGACTCTGTGGTTCTTTGTTGAACAACCCTTGCAATTTCACATTAATCACTGATCCACCCGGAAAGTCTCATGGAGATTTCAAGCTGATCTTCGCCCTCGGGTTGTTAATCTGTTCGCTAGTCTTTGCAGCTGCTGCTATCATCAAGGCCAAGTCTTTCAAGAAAACAGGCACGGGTTCTTGGAAAATGACAGCATTCCAGAAGGTTGATTTCAGTGTTGCTGATGTTCTTGAATGCGTAAAAGACGGCAATGTGATAGGCAGAGGAGGAGCGGGGATTGTGTACCACGGGAAAATGCCAAATGGGGTTGAGATTGCTGTGAAAAAACTTCTTGGTTTTGGCAACAACAGCCATGATCATGGTTTCAGAGCGGAGATTCGGACACTGGGCAACATTCGACACAGGAACATCGTAAGACTAGTAGCTTTTTGTACCAACAAGGAAACGAATCTCCTTGTGTATGAGTACATGAGGAATGGTAGCTTAGGAGAGGCATTACACGGGAAAAAAGGCGGATTCCTGAGCTGGAATTTGAGGTACAAAATTGCTATGGAAGCTGCTAAAGGATTATGCTACCTTCACCACGATTGTTGGCCATTGATCGTTCACAGAGATGTCAAGTCCAACAATATTTTGCTGAATTCAAATTTTGAAGCTCATGTTGCAGATTTTGGACTGGCTAAATTCTTGATGGGTGGTGGTGCCTCAGAGTGCATGTCTGCTGTTGCTGGCTCCTATGGTTACATCGCCCCTGGTACGTCAATTTAACTTCTAAGCCCGCATTCTCACTATTGATAACGTTCATAATAAGTGAAATTAATAACTTAGATATATAAAATACAGTTTGATATGACATGTAGAAATACACATTGTGTAGGTTAGCTTAAGTCCTAGTCTGGGGGGTCGGGGGACAATTATTGTGTACAATCATATATGTACCTTGTTAGTTAATTTAGTTAGGTATATAGAAATTGCTACTCTGACAGAGTGATTTTTGCATGGTCGTACAAAGTTACAAACAAATGCCAATAATTCTTGGGCCGACAGACTTATAATACCCAACAATTAGACTTATCAATCGGTCAAAAAATTGTGGCATTCTTTTAAAATAGTTCTTTAATATCCTCTCCACTGTTCAAAACTCAATCCATTTTTCCTCTGTACTAGTGATTTATAAAAAAACAACCTTCTATTTTCGTAGGCCTTTCTGTACTAGTGATTTATAAAAAAACAACCTTCTATTTTCGTAGGCCTTTTTGTTGTTTGTAAGTAGTAACTTTGACACAATAAATAAATAAATTTTAATATGTTATTGCATTTTCTTTCTTAGTTTTGAGTTTGGAGTATGTTCGACAAGAGTAGACAAATGAAAAAAATTAGGTAGTTTTGCGGACCAGAAACGACGTCGTAGGGGAATTGCCTCGTTGGGCTAAAGTGACAGACAGGCCCAAGATCACCCGTGATTCAAGGCAGCGAGTGAAAGAAGCTTAGGGCTTTGTTGGAATTCTTTTGGGTAATCGCAATCGTATCTAGGGCCACGTTTTACGAGAGAGCACTATAAAACTTAATTTCTGTGCCAGAGAGAGTTCTTTGTGGGGGCCCAATAGAAGATCAGTCTGCTAAAGTGGGTCAAAAATCTGACTTGACTGACACACAGAGAGAGAAACACATAATAGGGCCCCGTCGATTGTCGTGCTTGCCAACTCACCATGCACTCCTTAAAATTAAAAGGATTCAGCATGTAGACATTAAACTAAATAAAGTGTGTGTATATACATATTTATATAATAATAATATACTCAATCTAATTTTTCTAAAGTGAAATCTAAAATAATACGTGCGAATTTAATAATTTTATTTAAATTATATATTTATATTTAAAATTTAATAATTTTAATTAAATTACATGTTTTTTTTGTTTTTTTAAAATTATAAATTTAATATTAAATTTTTTATTTTTTTTATTTTTTTTATTTTTTTTATTTTTTTTATTTTTTTTATTTTTTTTATTTTTTTTATTTTTTTTATTTTTTTTATTTTTTTTATGTTTTTTCTATTTTCTAAAAAAAAATATTGCTTTCAGTTTTAGTTTCGACATAATAGTTGTAGTTACTACTTTATAAGTATCTTTCCATTATGTGTGTTTGTTTTTTCCATATTAAATTCGTATATACATTGTCATAAAAAAAAAATATTGATTGCAGAATATGCATACACATTGAAAGTAGACGAAAAGAGCGACGTATATAGTTTCGGTGTGGTTCTGTTGGAGCTGATCACCGGGCGTCGTCCGGTGGGAGAATTCGGAGACGGAGTGGACATAGTGCAATGGAGCAAGAGAGTGACCAACTGTAAAAGAGAAGAAGTAACACACATTGTGGATCCGAGGTTAACCACTGTGCCTGAAGACGAAGCCATGCATTTGTTCTTTATTGCCATGCTCTGCATCCAAGAAAACAGCGTTGAACGTCCAACAATGAGGGAAGTCATTCAAATGTTGTCCGAGTTCCCCCGACAATCTCCAGAGTATCATCAGCCTTCGTCTTCCAAAGTTATTTCTCAAAAAGTAAAGAGCCTCGAGAATGACCAAACTACTCATCCAAAGATTCGGAAAGAGCTTTTGGTGTAACCAACTTAATTAATGCTCCATAATTTTGGCAAGTGCTTGAATTCACTATATAGTGTTTTAATTGTAACTTATTATTCTTTCTACGATCTTGTTTAAGGATAGGTGTTTTTGTGACAGATAGAACTAGGGATATAATTACTATGTATTAGTAGTTAGTTGCTTTTGATTAATCCTTAGGGTTGGGGCCGGGGTTTTAATTTCTTGGCAAAAGCAGCGCAGGCCCAATTAAGTTGGGCCTGAATGTTTTTTGTATCATATGGATATACAGGTATATATTGTTCCTTTTTGAATTGGTTCTCCTATGTTTAATTGTTTTTTGTGGTTCATGTTGTTACCAGCCCTTTGTTTCTTTATGATCATGTATATGAAGAAACGTTTAAAAATTGGATGTTAGTTATATATTGTTACTCAATACCTAAACAGTGAAGAAGATTTGGATATTAAAGTTCTTTAATTCCAAGTTATAATAGGGACTATCATTCTTAAACTGCATAATTAGATCATTTTAACGAACCTAAGGGGTTATATTGTCAATTAATAATACCTAAGGTTTAGCAGCATATGCATGGCGGAAAATTCAAAATCTTCACTAAGGGGGTTTGAAAAATAAAAATGTAGTACTTGACATTTGAACTTGGAACCTCATAATAAATTTTGAACCCCCTAAACCACTAAACCAACCTCTAATCTTGTGTTCAAAAAATTTAAAATCTATTTTATGTACATAGAAATTGTAAAATAATTACCTGTATAATTTTTTACGGAGGAGGTTCGGGTGAACACCCTCCGGAACCCATGCACCCCTGCATATGCATGCTTTTCATCTTTAGTTTCTCCCTTTTAAGTTTGCATGGTTGTACAAGTTGCACCAGATATTCCATTTTCACATTGTTGTTTAAATTATAGCCACTTCTTCTTCTTCTTCTTTTTTCAATTTGTTTAATTTATATAACAACATATAAATTCTCTTTTTATTTTCAGTATTTCAGTCTTCTTCTCCTTTAGTGTTGGTTGATAGAATTTCCACGGCAATGAATGCTATGCGGCCAACATATAATACTTTTCTTTTTCTCAGTTTTTCAATTATTATATTGTAAATTTTCGGCTCAAGTCCGGATTTTAAAAAGAATATACATTAATTTACTATGAATGAAATGGATAAAGCACCATAAGTGAAATAAAATTGATGAATAAATTAATTTAGAGTGATGAAATACATGGAGGTATCATGACTAATCAGAAATTAAATGTATTATGAGTAAAATGAATTAAATAAATTATCTAAGTTCGGATAACAATATGAAATTTTGGATTGTCAATTAATATGTGGAACTTTAGATATTTTGTTAAAATTTAAGCGTTACAAATCTAATTTTAGACACAATCTTTTTTCAATTTCATTTCTACAAGCGTGAAATTGATTTTGAAACAATCAAATATACAATATATACATACCACGGCTATAACTTAAATAGCGGTCCTCAAATCCGCTAATATGTGCACTTACCTGCATTGTCCTTCGACAGATCGAATATATTTTATTGAGTCTCGAGTTATTCTCGAATAAAAATGAATTGGGAGATTCTATTCTTCTAAATATGTATATTTCATCACAGTTTTTATTTTATTTAATTTAAAATTTTATTTGATCATCTCTTAAGTCTTGACATCTTAGAAAAAGATCATAAGGTTATTATCAAATGATAAGGTCTTAAAATGTTCTCATAATCCTCTTTTTTATATCTATTTTTTGGGTAGAATAATTGACGTATATTAGTTGAATATGGGAAATAATAAATTGTAAAATTAGAATGAATTAACAGCTCATCTTTAGTGGACTAGTGGAGAGTAAAAATACCTGGCACTATCGATTTATTTATTTTATTTTATTTTTTATTAAAAGGAGAAGTGAAACACCTTGTAACTAGTACAAAAACTTTGTATATTAATGTATTATAAAGAATACAAATTTTGCAACTCTTATCGATGATGTCAACAATGATAATAATTCAATATAATTTCACAAGTAAAATTTGAAGATCGTAAAATATACGTAAATCTTATTTTTATTTTTATGAGATAAAAAAAATTATTTTTAATAATACTTAATGACTCCCCAACTGAAAATAACGAACCAATTCTTTCATTTTTAAATCGTTGCTTTAATGTGTCGAGAGTTGGTTCGACTTTACAATTGGGGTGTAACTGAATTTACCATTCGAATATTGGGCCTGCTCGCAAGACTGGCACGCCATTACAGAAGTAGCCCAGTGTTGGGGCCGATACCATTACAGAGTAGCCCAATCTTCAACATTTGCTTCCCCTTTCGAATTCTCACGATTTTGCACCGATTGCTCATATTTTGAGGTAGTTTTTAATTTTTATTTTTTAAATAAGTGATCTTTAATTTATACTTTTATTTCTCATTTAATAAAAAAAATTTGTCTAAAATATCATGAATTATAACTTAATTTCTCTAGACAAACTTTTTTAGAGAATGTTTGCCTAGAGTAAGTTAAGTGTTATCTAATTTACAAGATAAACTTTTACTCTTAACATTAAAAATTATATACATAGTCAAGCACGAGTTCATACTACTGAACTTATGCCCAAGACACAAGTTCATGCTACTGAACTTATGTCTTGAGGCATAACTTATGTGAACTTATGCCCGGGAACATGATTTGTGCAAAATTTATGTCTTGCTTGCATTTTTTTTTATTTGTCCTGCGATTTTTATCTTTTTGGCTGTTGGGGACATTTTCGATCACTTAAAGTGTCAGAAGACAAAACTTAAATACCACGAATTTGAGGGGTAAAAATTAAAAATCATTCTAAAATAAGGACATTTGTGTGAGTGACCCTCGAATTCTCGTCTAAGGCTTAAATACTTCAACGAGGCCAACAACAACAACATACCCAGAAAAATACTACAACTTATTTATTTGGAGAGGGTGGTGTATACACAATATTATTCTAATCTTGTGAGGATAGAGAATATGTCTGATATACCTTAGAGCTAAAATAAAGTATAATTAAAAAAAATACAAATAGAGAATACTAGTAGTACCAGCAAATAATATGACGATCGAAGCAAAGGAAACAACAAATATAACAAGTATAAGAAAGTAGAGGAAGGATAAAAAAAATACCACTAATAAGGGAAACTAGACAACGCGACTATCCCTATTAATCTTATATCCTAGTCATCAACTTCCATATTCTATTATTCTCCTATCCGGGGTCATATTCTTGTCAAGTTGCAAATGTTTCAAATTATGTATAATCACGTCCCTCGAATACTTCTTCGGCCTATGTTTACATTTAGTCAGATCCGCCGTAGTCAACCTCTTGCGTTTTCTCATTACAGTATCTAGGCATCTCTTTTCCACATGCGGAATCATTTCAGTATCGCTTTCCTCATCTTGTCCGCCAAGGAGGCCATTCTCACCTTGTCCTAGAAATTTTCCTTCCTAATTCTATCTCGCCTCGTATGCTCACACATCTATATTAATATTCTCATTTTCGTTGCTTTCGTTTTCGAAATGTACGAATTCTTGACCGACCAACATTCAGTCCCATATAACATATCTGATCTAACAACCATTTTATAAAATTCATCTTCAAGATTTGATGATTTATTATTATCACATAAAGACATTAAATTCGAGCCTCCGTTTCTTTCAAATATGAACATCCTCGATGATCTCAACGAGGCCCAAATCATAAATTTTAAAATGAATTTAACAATATTAACCGGTATGTTTAAAAATATTATTACACTCCTATACAGTATGCATAAAGTGAATGTTACCTTTATCCTAGACTTCTTAATTACTCAAGAGTATCATTATATTCTTTTAATGCCTATAATTATATAAGATTCCACACACATGTATTTTATTATGAACTGATTGTTGAAATATATTCCCTGGAATATTTGATATTTTTATTCATATTGTCGCCTTATTTTTATGATATCTTTTATAATTTTTTTTTAAAAAAATCTTTTTAATCCATCAAAATATAAATAAGAAAAATTTCTAAAATTTATTTTATTTTCATTGTCTGGTAGGTTATTTTGAATTTAATAT
>JACEIK010004657.1:80268-125846 GCA_018107945.1 Datura stramonium | reverse complement strand
ATATTATTATCTATTTGTTAAATCATTTACAAGTGTAGTACTTTTATTAATTATATAGAAGCCAATTCAATTTCTTCTCAATTCATTTAAAATCTAGCTACTTTTATCAAATGTGTTCCAATTGTAGCCTATTTTAAAAAATTCTGGCTACTATTTAAACTCAATTTAATTCCTATCCATCAACCCATCTGTGACCCGCTCCATGACCTGTGGCCCGACCCAAAACCTAAGATTAAATCCTAGTCGTTCATCTCATTTGATCCTACGGTCCATAATGAACGCTACTTTACTTCCATATTTATTTTCATCCTCCCCAAACCCTAGTTCCTATTCTCATTCTTTTCTTCTCTCCCCACCTAGCCGCCGCCCTCCTTCCTCACCTCTCTCCCCTCGCCGCAGACAACCTCCCAGCCATCAGACCAGCCGCTCACCTCAGTTTCTCCCTTTTCTTCTCCATCACAACAGTCGCACCAACATCGCACACCACCCGCCAGCACCTCCTATCCCCGACCAACAAAACAACATCCACCGCATCTCTTCCTCTCTCTTTCCTTCCAGCCGGACCACCACGCTGCAACAGCCGCTAAACACAGTAGCGTACCACTGTTGCCGCTGCTCTGCGAGCACAGTGCTGCTCCACCGCCAGTAACCACCGCCTCTCTTCCTCTTTTCTTCCTTCTCCACCAAATGCCTAGAAGCCATCGAACCGCCGCCAGCCCCATCTCTGGACATCTCCGGCACCCCAAACTCCCTTTGCTTATTTCAATAGATTAATTACATATCTCTGTTTTACCTATTCAAATTATATGTTCTTACATGTGCTTGATTTGTTAAAATTAATTCTACAACCATAGTTTACATATTAGAATTATATATTAGAGTTAAATATGCTTATATTAGTTTTTTTTTACATTAGAATTAAATATACTATTCCTTAGTCTGTGTTCGCTATGTTTCTCTAGAATCAGTACACATCTACTTAGTTACTTTGTGTAATTTGATTCTCTTTTCCAGTTTCGAGTGTTATTTAGAATGATTTATTCATTTGTTAATTGTGGCACTTTCAGATTTTAATCTGTATAATATTGTGACAGCTTTGCATCCAAATGAACATGGTAACTCAATATTCTTTTGATTGGTGTTCCTTTCCATCTACGTGTTTAGGCTGTTTCTTATTTCAAATTATGGCAATTGATAGACCAGTTTACCTTTTCCTCTAATTGATCAGAATAGTTGGCTACATGTTCTATTTATGTTAAATTATTATTGGTCATATGCTAATTGTTTATTTAAGGAAAATCATAGTAATTGATTGATCTCTTCCTTAACTGATTAAAGTTGTGTTTAATTAAAGAAAAAGAATCCCCTAATTCCCTCTTGAGAATATTTTTCCTATTCTTTAATTTCTCCAACTAGATGGCTATATAAGCAAGGCTCTTTCTCTATTGAGGGGGAGAGGGGGATACAACCTTGCCTTTTCTTTTCATGATTATTGAAACACCACTAGTTCTCTGATTCTCCTCTAGTTGATCTACTCTTCATTGTTGTTTATTCTCGGTTTACTCCTAATCGGTTAGTTTACATTTCAGAAGTTATTATTGCAAATTTGTGTTGTTTAGAACTTTGTCCGTAGGTTTTATTTATTTATTTATATTTTTTCAATCTAGTTTAATTTTTAAATAACTTAAGTTAAAATCAATTTTGTTTGATCACTTTGTAATTACCCCCACATAATTAATGAATCCGACCGGGAACCACATTTGTGGACCTCTAAAGGTGCCTAACACCTTCCTTTCGAGGTAATTTGAACCCTTGCCCGACTCTAGTGACCTAGGCTAGTAAAACAGACCCTTAGGTTAGTACGGTGCCCTAACGCACCCCAAATCATTAGGTGGCGACTCTTCTCTTTTAACAATCCTAAAAGAGTTGTCACGTGTCGAGTTCTGCTTTTCACAAGAAAAATGGGGTGCGACATGTACCATGGTAAAGTCATTGCGTATGCCTCTAGAAAGCTTAAGACTCATGAGAAGAATTACCCGACGCATGACCTAGAGTTGGCAGTCGTGGTGTTTGCTTTGAAGATTTGGAGGCACTATTTGTATGGGGTGCATGTGGATGTGTTCACAGACCATAAGAGCCTTCAGTATGTGTTCACTCGGAAGGACCTAAATCAACTGCAAAGGCGATAGCTAAAGCCTATCAAGGACTATTACATGAGTGTCCTTAATCATCGGGGAAAGGCCAATGTAGTGGAGGATGCTCTTAGTAGGATTTCCATGTAGAGTGTGTCTAATGTGGAGGATGGGAGGAAGAAGTTGGTGAAGGATGTCCATAGGCTTGCTCGTTTGGAGTTTTGCGTTACAAATTCGGCGGATGGTGATATGATTATTCAGAATGGGTCAGAATCTTTCTTGGTGACGGAAGTTAAAGCTATACAAGATGAGAATCCTATTCTAATAAAGCTAAAGGAAGCTGTTTGGAATTAGAAGGTATATTTTGGTATCAGGGCCAATTGTATATGCCAGCTATACATGACTCGAGAGAGCGGATGTTGAGCGAGGCTTATGACTCTCGATACTCTATCCATCCAGGTGCCACCAAGATGTACCGTGATTTACGGAAAGTCTATTGGTGGAATGGCATTATGAAGGGCATAGCGGAGTTTATGGCTAAGTGCCCGAATTGTCAGCAGGTGAAGGTTGAGCATCAGACACCTGGAGGTATGCTTTAGGATATTAGTATTCCCACTTGGAGTGGGAATAGATCAATTTATACTTCATTACAGGTTTGCCTTGCACACACCGACAGTATGACTCTACATGGGTGATTGTGGACAGGTTGACCAAATCAGCTCATTTCTTACCGATCAAAACTATCAACTTAGTTGAGGATTATGCTAGATTTTATATTCCGGAGTTAGTTCGGTTGCATGAAGTTCCTTTGTCCATCATCTAAGATATGGGTACTCAGTTTACCTTTCAGTTTTGGAGGTCGTTTCAAAAGGGCCTTGATACTCAAGTAAAGCTTAGCACAACTTTTCACCCATAGACAGATGGTCGGGCCAAGCGGACAATTCAAACGCTTGAGGATATATTAAAAGAGTGTGTGATCAATTTCAAGGGTATTTGGGATGATCACTTGCTTTTCGTCGAGTTTACCTACAATAACAGTTACCACTCCAACATTTAGATGGCTCCATCTAAGGCTCTTTATGGGCGGAGGTGTAGATCACTAATTGGATTGTTTAAGGTAGGTGATTCTTCATTGATAGGGCTAGATTTAGTTCATGAGACAATAGAGAAGTTTCAGTTTATTATAAAAAGGTTGAAAACAGCTCAGAGTCGTCAAAAATCCTATGCGGATGTGAGGTGGAGGGAGCTTGAGTTTGACGTTGATGATTGGGTATTTCTGAAGGTTTCTCCCATGAAGGGATTGATGAGGTTCGGAAAGAAAGGGAAGCTTGTCCTTGATATGCTGATCTTTATAGGATTATGAGGTGAGTTTGTAAGGTGACCTATGAGTTGGAGCTACCAGCGGAGTTAGCTTCGGTGCACCTAGTTTTCCATGTATCTCTGTTGAAGAAGTGCATTGGTGACCTGGCCTGAGTTGTTCCAGTGGAGAGCATAGGTGTAAAAGATAGTCTTACCTATGAGGAGGTACCAGTTGAGATCCTTGATCATCAGGTTTGAAAGTCAATAAAGGTTTTATGGAGAAATCATCTTGACAAGGGAGCTACATGGAAAGCTGAAGCAGATATGATGGCTATATACCTGCATCTTTTCCCTTCCGGCTCAATTCCAGGATGAGGTACCAGTTTCCTTCTTAACGCTCTATTCAGTTTCATGTCAAGTTCATGTCTATCGGTTTCCTTCATGTCATAGCATGCATGCATGTTTCATGAATTCAGTTTAGTCATGTATCTTATTTCGGAGTCAATTACTTCGTCGATTTTTAGTCTATAGTTTCAGTTCCGAGATTACAACTCTTTTCCTATCTTTTCTGCTCAGTTAGCCCACATTCAAGGATGAATATTACCAAAGGTGAGATAATGTAATTCCCCAAAAATCCCTATGATCAAGCCCTAGACTTGTAGCAAAATCAGAAGAAAAATCTGCAAAATCCCTTAGAACGACTCATTGTACAAGTCGTAGTTTGATGTCACGGGTCGTGGGGGGAGTCATGGTTAGGTTCTAAGATTCCATCTCCCAGACCATGAGTCCACACTACGAGTCGTGGTGAGTGGGTACGACTCTTGATCACAAGTCGCAGTCAGAATCTGCAAAAGAAGGCCGGAGGCGACGAGTCATAGTATGACCCGTAGGTTGATATAGCGAGTCATGGTCGAGGGTCGTGAAAAGCTACTAATTATCAAATATTGAACCAACGAGTCAAGGTACGACTTGTTCTTTGGTGTAACGGGTTGTGGAATGCAATCGTGGTTTGGACCTGCTGAGGGAAGGAGTGATGTCCCAAGTCAAGGTACGACTCATTGTAGGAAACAACTAGTCATGGAAGGCGTCCGTGGTGAGAAGTAGAGATTTAGGAAACTGGTACTGGATGGAAATGGAAGGAAACCACGAGTTGTGGTTTGGTTGTACGAGTCATGGTACGACTCATGGTGACTGGCAATGTGTTTTTTCCCGTCGAATTATTAAGGGCGTTTTCGTAATTCCTAAGTTACTAGCTCATAAACTACGTCATTTTAAGCTTGAAAAAAGAGTGTTTTAAGGAAATTATCCATCTTAGAACCTTTATTCTCTTCCTCACACCCTAATTAGAAGAACAAATTCCCTCAAGGCTCTCAAGAGAAAAACTAGGGTTCATCATCTTAATCTACTTCAATTCTCCTTGGGCCTCAAGTCAAGTCAAGAAATCAGTTTATCCAGGTATGTGGGATTATCAATGAGGGGTTTTTTCCACCCTCATGCCTAAGTTTCTCTCTAATTCATGAATTCAAATTTCTAATCAAGTGTATTGATTTCTAGGGTTTTAAGCCAACCTTATGAAATTTCCTATGCTATGCTCATAGGTCCAATCTCCTCATGTTCTAATGTATGATTTGAGACTAATGGGAAACTTTTACGCTCAAATTGATTATGATTTCATGCTATCAAGTTATTAAAAAATTTTCCCTATTATGCATGTTTTACGAGAATTCCAAGCTTAGAACTCATCATTTTAGTTATGATGAATTATCAATATATGCACGTATTTATGAATTTCAAATCTATGATTCCATGATTTCAAGTTATGAAGTGATTCGAGTATGCATGATTTATAATTTGGGCAAGCCCATAATGTTTTCTCCACAATTTTAGCCAAGGCCAACGTGTTGAGTTTTAAAGATGTTTGGAGTCAAGACTCCTAAGAAAAATAATGATTTTAGCTTTGTTTGAAAAAATAATGTGATCTATATGCATGTCTTGGGAGTAGTTTCTAGTATCGAGTAGGCTTGGGGCTCTGAGGTTCCCCGTTCTCATAAACTACATGCCAACATAGGTATATATATTTGGGACCCCACAAGAGAGTTTTTTCCCGCCCCAAGGGGCTTAGCTTGATATTGATATCATGGTTTAGTGTCCTTTGTCCTGGCAAGGTTTTGGACAGCTCTGTCCACTTGAGTGTGATAATTGGAGCATCACGTAAGCTCTATCGTGATGGTGTCGGTTATGACCAGTCTCTCATTGTTCCCCATGATTTATGCATGTCTATGATTATGTTATTTTGGATCAAGTGATGTTTTTACAAGGTTTTATATATGAACTCAGTTATACTCATATTATGTACAGATTTTAAAGCCTTGAGCCCTCATGTTTCGTTTATGATCAGAAACTCATGTTTTATGCTATTTACTCTCGGAATCTCTTTTATACTATTTTATTTGCATGTTTTGCTATTCTTTCATACTAAGTACATTCCATATACTGACCGCATACTCTATACTATATCATTTTATGATATAGGTTCGGGTGATCCACTCTAGTCTCGTCGTTAGCTCGCTCCCGCTTAGTCTAGATCCACCTTAGCCTTGGTGAGTCCTCATTTTTTTCGAGGAAAGTTAGTATTTTATGTTTTACGTGTTATTTTAGTTTTCAGACTGTAGCAAGCTAGTTAGGGGTGTTGTCCCATCAGCTTATCCGATGTTTTAGAGGCTTTTTAGACATTATGTAGATGATTCAGTTTGTTGAGTGTTGTCTCCATTTATGGTTTTTGTTATATTTCAGACTTCCACTTATTTATGTCGCCTTTAATTTCCGCTTTAGTTATTCTCTTGAATTGCTATGCACGTGTCATGAGTTAGCTTGGAGCCATTCATGGTTCTAGGTCCAATGTCTCGGTCCAAGCCTATGTTCAGGTCGTGACAACATTGGTATAAAATGTAAGTAATGCATCACCATAACAAAAACTCTCTTCCCAGTAGGAGCACGCTTAGAATGAGCTCTTCCACAAAATTTACAAGATTCTAGATCGACATTGATCAGGGGCATATTTATATGCCAAATTGATACTCAAATGTATAGCTTTTGCCTTGTTTGTCCAACAATGTGTGTACATTCTCATGTAAATTGTACATGTAAATTAATTGTACGGAAGTGTGATTTTTATACTAACTACGATTAGCGTTGTTTTGCGTGAAAAACACACTTTTTATGGAGTTAAATGACATGCTGGGAGAAATCGAGATGAACTCGGGAACGAGCAAGGAAGCAGGTGAGAAGCAAAGAATTTCAAGGGCTCCGCTGGGATGGAGCCGTGACACGCTGCCATCGCGGTTGCACCGTCTGGGAGTTACAAATTCAAGAAATTTCAGGGTCCGCGTATCGCCGTGGCACGTTGGAATTAATTTCCCTGTGACCTGACATTCCAAAGGAGGGTTCGCATCACCTGTGGCACGCTGGGCATGCTCCTGCGTTGCATGCCGTGCCACATTGGGAGCAATTACCCGGGCGGCCAAATTCTCAGAGAGCCTCCGCGTTTGCACCACCGTGTGTCACTGGCGTGTGCTGCCCGCGATGCACCCGTGACACGTGCCGCTTGTTATTCCTGGGAAAATTATCCCTAGTATAAATAGAACACTTAGGTTCATTTGTAATTATTCTGACTTGGCGGAGCAAGAACGTGGGTTACAGGCAGTTGTGAGGACGAAAATTCTTAGGGTTTTCTATCCCTTTCTTCTTCTTTTCAATTGTTTGCATGGATTTCCATTCATTTAATGATGTTCAATCCACAAATGAGTGGCTAATTCCCTTTCGGTGATTGGAGGCTTAATGTTGAATTCTTGTAATTAGCTGATTAAAGAGTATGTGAAGTCATCTCAAGTTGAGCATGTGCAGCGAGTGTATAGTGAGGTTTTGATTATTCCATGCTATTGTGGGGTGTCTAGAACTCTTCCGTTGTGTGTAATGAAACGAAATGAAGGAAATGTAGTGTAGGAAAGGATAGCGCTTTGTTAATCAAAAGTTTTTCGCCCTTTTCATATCCACTTTAAAAGATTAAATCCTAGTTAGCCCTTTGAGCCTTTAGCCTTTATAAAATTTTTTCTTCTCCTTTTAAAAAAAAAGCATTTATCACACATTAATTTAAAATTATTAAAAAAACAAAAAAAACCTAAAAAAATATATAATTTTCCTATAGTGTCAAGGAGTGAAATGAAAAGAAAGAAAGGGAGAAAAAAAAAGAGAGAAAAAGTGATGAGAAGAAAGAAAAAGAGTCAAGGGTGTATGTGCGATCTAAAGGAAATAAAGTTGTATAACTTGTCTTTGTGTTTAGTCCGGTGTGTTAAAGAAATGGGTGACAAAAATGAAGATGACTTCAAGAAAGGAGGAAAAAAATATGTCCAGAGTATGATGGGATGTATTGAAAAACACTTAAGGAAGCTAGTTGCTAATATTGGTTAGTCCAAGATATACTAGTTCATAGCTTGACATTACAACCCCTAAAGTCCTACGTGATCTTATATGACGCGGGTCCTTATATTAGTGGAGTAATACACTAGAGGCAAGCCTATGGTTCATGACACATGCATGTGAATTCTTTGGAGAGAGAGCGAAGTGTGTGTACATGCCCTGCATGAAATGATTCAGAACTGCTTGATCTAAAAGAGGGGGAAATTTCTTTGTGATGTGAGGGCGCATGCTTGACGAAAAGTATGAAATTCGTGTCGATATCTTGGCCGCTGAATTTGCATGAGTTTGCCAATATCGAGAGTCGATTCTTTGGCTAGGAGGTCTTGATTTATTAAGTGTCATTGTAATGATGATACTATGCATGTTTTCTTGATGATATGTTGTGAACATAGTCGGTATAACCAGAGCTCTGATTGTCGAGCCAAAGGTAGCCATGATAGGATATCAATTTCATGAGGTGTATGAGTATTGTTCGAGGATGAACAAGATTTTAAGTGTGTGGTGATCAGGGTATATTGTATGCCAAATTGATACTCAAATTATAGCTTTTGGCCTTGTTTGTCCAATGTGTGTACATTCTCATGTAAATTATACGGAAGTGTGATTTTATACTAACCAACATGATTAGCATTGTTTTGCAGAAAACACACTTTTTATGGATAAATGACATGTTGGGAGAAATCGGAGATGAACTCGGGAACGAGCAAGAAAGCCAGAGAAGCAAAGAATTAGCGGGCTCCCGCGATGGAGCCGTGACATGCTGCCATCGCGGTTGCAATCTGTCTGGGAGTTACAAATTCAAGAAATTTCAAAGTGAGGGTCCGCGATCAAGCCGTGGCACGTTGAAATTAATTTCCCTGCACCTTGACATTCCAGCGAGGGTCCGCGGATTGCACCGTGGCACCTGGGCATGCTCCGCGTTGTATGTCAAAGGGCCACGTTGGGAGCAATTACCCGGGCGGCCACCTCTAGAGAGCTCCGCGTGACCATGTCACGGAGGTGCAAGTAGTTCGCGATGCACCTCGTGACACGTTGCTTGTTATTCCGGGAAAAATTATCCCTAGTATAAATAGAACACTTAGGTTCATTTGTAATTATTCTGACTGGTGGAGCAAGAACGTGGGTTACAGCAGCTGTGAGGACGAAAATTCTTAGGGTTTTCTTATCCCTTCTTTCTTTCAATTGTTTACGATTTCCATTCATTTAATGATGTTCAACTTGGCCAAATGAGTACAATTCCCTTTCTTGCTGAGGTTATGAACTATTGTATAGAAATGTAATTATTGATTATCTGCTATTTCTCTTTCATGGTTGTTCTATTTAATTCTTGTTCTTACTACGCTAATATCTCACAATGTTAATGTAACTAAAAAGTCCGTTTCACCTGAGAGGGCAAGAAACCTGGAAAGTTGAGAATTAATAGATATGATCTTGTCTTGGTTTGGAAAAATTGAGAATTGATTTACCTTCAGTGATAGAAATATACCTGAAAGTCGTATTATGTCAAGTGTGGAATCGGCTTTGTATGGCTAGAACATGAATTTTCTATCACAGAAATGTAGGAAGGTTTATGATTCTAAGTTGCTAATACGAGAGTTTTAATCTGAAGGCATAAGTTCCGACTAGCAACCGGAGAAAAGATAAAACCATGTATATCGATAATTGATTCTTTACATGTTCGTTTTAGCCTCAAGATGCTCACATTCATAGTTCGTAATCAACTGCATAAATATCTTACTTTAGTATAAAAAGTTTCCAAAATATAAAACATTTACATTGTTGTCTTAATTATTAGAGTTTTAGTAAATTAAAAACACTGAAAAGGTTTCACCGTAGTCCAGCCCCCCGCGGGTTCGACATTCCGGTTTTAAAAAGAGCCACTATATTACCTGCATGACCCGTACACCCCGTGGCTCATCAAGTTTTTGGCGCCGCGTTCTGGGACAAGCAATTGGTGAAATTTTAATTTTTCTTAAAAGTGTTAGTTTGCTATTTCGATATTTTATTGTTGACAACTTGGTCTTAGCCTCGTATTTTATACCGTATTCTGTTGAACACCGGCAAGAGACAAAGGTTTGGTGGATCCATCCTGAGCCGGAAAGACAGTTTCATCGCCAACGGAGAAGTCGCAGAGAGAAATCCACAGAAGCTGCTCAGACAAACCATTATGGAGCAACCTACGTAATCCACCACTCGTGCGGCGTATTAGTGCCCGAGGAAATGGCAAGCCAGCCGGTTCAAGTGATGTGGCAATCCCACATGCTAGTAATGTCACATCTAGCATCCGGCAAAACTCCGAGCCAGAGGGAGGTTTGAGCTTAAACAAAACATAAAAAGTAAATTGCTGCACACAAGCGGGCAGTTCACGTGTCCTCATGAGGATCCACAACAACATCTTCAAACCTTTTTGGAGATAAGTGACACTTGCCATCCCCGCCGGAGTGTCACTGCATTAAAGGACATCGTGGCCAACAAAAGCAGGCTTACCGAATATGCCACCGTGGCTCTGCGTAGGAGTGCACTTCCCGGATACGTAACTGACAACAACAAGCTCAAAGATCCTGAGCTTCACACCAAATAACACCGGCAGCGGACCAAGCTCGCGGTTTGTGTGACTTGGGGGAGCCAGCAGGCCAACTTGATGCCAACCTCGGTATTCAAGAAGTTGGGGCTAGGGAGTCCTAGACCTACAACAGTGATCTTGCACAAGTGGATCGCTCCTTGGCAAGACCAGATGGTATTGTGGAGCACGGCTAGTGCAAGTCGGGCCCTAATCTTCCCCAGAGATTTTGTTTTTCTGTGCTGGATTTGAGCCGACGCAGAAGTCCCATTTATTTGGGACGGCCTTCTGGCGACCGGGAAAGCGCTTAATAGATGTAGATGCAGGCCAGCTAACTATGCGAGCATACGACAAGGTGGAGGTGTCTTCGATGCGTACAAGGCCACCAAGCTCCCGGTCGTACGAAGAACTCGGTTATCAATGTGCTTGAGCAACCGAATGTTGCCTGTGTGGCTTTGAATCTCGAGTTAATGGGAAAGCCCTCGATAAAGGTAAGTTTGACAGGTTGAGACGTGTTTGAAAGAAAACGTCCGTCACCCAGGGGCGTAATGAGCTTAAACGACGCCGAGCCGAGACGGTAAATGTGCGCCGCACGGAGGCAACCCGTGAATTGTTGTTTGTATAATTGTACATATAAAAAAAAAAAAAGAGAAAAGATTTTTATTTTTATTTATTTTTATTTATAGGGTTGTGAATACAAAAATAAAATATTTTTAAGATTTAAATTTCTTCAAACTTTGGAATTCTAAACCCATTTCTTGTCATAAGATATATTACAGATTGATCGGAGGGAAAATGCAAAGGAATGCAAAGGAGAAATATGAGGTAAGAAAAAAATTTTAAGTGGCAAAACAGTGAGCCTGTGCTGATGGCCCGTGTCACGGAGGAGGGCCCGCGTTACCCTCCGTGACACGTTGGAGGTGCAAAAAATCTGGAATTTTGCAAAATTCCGTAATGCTCGTGGGTGATGGCTCCGTGTCATGAGGAGGTGCTCCGCGCGGCTCCTCCGTGACACGTTGGAGTGTTAATCGCTGCCGGGGTCACACCGGGTCACCGGGCTACCCGCGCGAAAATCCCACTTTTAACCCCAAATCCCTCATTTTTTCTCATTTTTCACATCCACCGCTGACAAACCCCCAAAATCCCCTCCCCCTCAACGTGTCACGGCCCTAGGTGTATTATTTCTCGTCAAGCTTTCTTCAGTTCTTCAATTTAAAGGTATGTTCATCACTCCTATCTTATTTTTGGTCGAATTCCTTTCGATTTTGAGCATGAGGCATGAATAAATCTTAGCCTAAGTAGAAATTGAACTTGAATTCATTCAAGTATTGTTAATTTATGTTCGTAGTATCATTGTGATGGTATGAATCGATAAAAACATGTGCTTGATCGAATTTGTGAGAAATTCTAGCTAGGGTTTGGAATTGAACATGAAAATGGGGAAACTTGTAAATTTTGAATTCTTGTGTTATGCAGAAAAGGGGAAAGGAGTTGGTTGTATTATCTGTATAATAGGCGAAAGAAAAAACCGACGGATTTTCGGGGAGTGATAATGTATTATACAAGAAACGGGTAGATAGCAAGGGTTTGTTTAGTTACATAGTGTTGTGTTTTTTTTCTTTCTTTCTTCAGCTTCTGTTGTCAAGTGCTCTGTATGGAATTGTGACTGGTTGTAATATTATGGAATTAGCTGTGCTGGTCTCTGAGGTAGAGTTGAGTTATGCAATGACCAGATTGAGGAATGCACAAGGCAATATTGTCTGTGCTGTTAGTTGTTCTGTTTTCTTATTTTTTGTTGCAAATTAGAACAAATATGATCTTGCCAAAATGCAAAAATGAGTCAAGACTATGTGGGTGGCTTCAGCCAAACCCAACCCAGTCGGTTAATTTAATTCAACCGACATTGGGACTGCCCCTGCTTTCTTGACAAAAATGACAATGGCAAGCAGCAGGACAAGGGTAAGGGCGCATCAACATCAGCGCCGGGCGGAAGCGGTTGAGACTGGAGCAGCAGTCCCAATGCTGATTCAGCAGTTCCACGCGCCAGCGCCGCCAATATGGAACCATATGGGTGACCGAGGAAGGAAGATGGTACATAAAACACAAGGAGAATAAATACTTCCTGCAGGAGCACATTGCACGGGACCCGTTGGCAATGTGAATTCCCCCGTATGCTACACCGGATTGACGCTGCCGGGCTGCGCTTCATTTTGACGAGCCCAAGGAGTGCAATCTGCACTTAATTCGAGTTCTACACCAATCGGAACCCGACGCTGAGTCACACCATCAAGATAAGGGGCCGTATTGTCACACTTGAGCCTCACCACCAATGCCATACTAGGCAAAACACGGATGCCCACGCATCATAGTTGAATATCACTCCACCCTATGATATCAGACGCACACTGTGGAGCCCGGTTTACGGCACGCGCCGGGAGCATGCACAAGGAGAGGGGCTACCATCGACACGCCTATTCACGATGAACAGGAAGCTAGGATCTCGCCAAAATTGTTTGCTCAAGCTTGATTCCGGGGGTTGCACATGACGGATGTGACCCGGGATCGTGTATGCCTCAGTATGCCCTGATGAAAGGGCTGAGATTAATGTCGGGGCGGTGATCACATCCGCCATGAAGAGGGCCCGTTGGATCAAGGGCATGGTGTACGGCCTGGTGGGTCAGCCGACTATGTTCCCGAGGGGCCCTGAGGTCGAGGAAGAGGCCCTAGACTACATCCCGCGCAGATGGAACGGCGTGCCATAGATGCTATGCAAGACTAAGGCACCCGACACCACTCAGCCACGGCCAGGCCACATTAGCCGAGCGACATGCTCGATGACCAATACATGTCCTGCATGTTCGGGATGCAGATGTTCCAGCTAGCATAGGCGGATGGGCAACTTGAGGACGAAGCTTCAGGGCAGCTCGACTTAGATTACCCTTTTGGCGAAAACGCCAAAGGCACTATGTCGGTGGGCCCAGCTGGTGGAGCCTGTGGATGACGTCGTCCCCACGGACGAGGAGACACGTCGCGGTGATTCCGATGTTGGAGTCGGGAGGAGGATGATGGTGGAGATTCGGACATGGGGGATGAGGCTGCGGCAAGACTCGACGAAGAAGTGGGAGTACTTTGACTGATCAGAGTTTCACCACCCACCTTTCTGTTTGTGATTGTATGAACACCGGGACAGTGTTCGATTTTATGGGTGGGAGTAGTTAGGTGGTGTGCTGAATTTTGTCTTATCTTGTACATAATCGCATGTTCTGCTGTTCTCTGCTTGCGTGTGGAATTAATGTGACCTTTGTTTTTATGTGTATGTTCATTTTGTAAATATTTTGTTGTTGAGACCTGTGTGTGCTGTGAATGCTGCCAGTAAAATAGCTCTTGTTCTAAACCATCGATATTTTTAAAAATTTTCGTAACTATTTTTACTTTGGTTTCGAGTTTGCTTTGTTCTTTTGCCGAGATAAGTTCCCATTGAATCGAGGTCGTAAATAGTGACCGTTCCCTTGATGGATGGATAATGACTCATCTTAAGGGAAACGTGAAGTTGATAGGAGTAGTTATTTTAAATTCTTGGTGTGTTGGCTGTGTCACATGCATGTTGTTATACCTATGTTACTTATATCTTGGTTGGGCGTGTTGTACATAATATTTATACCGCAAAGATGATTCGTAGAAAGCATGCAAATTTTTATACATATGTGAGACACTATGCCATAGAACTCGATTCGGTGTGATTGGAGGGGCTTAATGTTGAATTCTTGTAATTAGCCGATTAAAGAGTCTCGGGTGAAGTCATCTCAAGCTGGAGTATGTGCATGAGTGTATAGTGAGGCTCTGATTATTCCATGCTATTGTGGAGTGTCTAGAACTTGCCTGTTGTGTGTACGAAACGAAATGAAGGAAGTGTAGTGTAGGAAAGGATGAGGCGCTTTGTTAACCAAAAGTTTTTCTTTTTTGTTTTCCTTTCATATACCAACTTTGAAGATTAAATCCTAGTTAGCCCTTGAGCCTTTAGTCTTTAAATTTTTCTTCTTCTTTTGTCAGAAAAGGGTGCGGAACCAAGTAACCCCTTCTTTTCATGGTCCGTAAACCAAATCCGAAGCTCTGAAGCGCTCAAGAAAATATATAATTTTCCTATAGTGTCAAGGAGTGAAATGAAAAGAAAAGAAAGGAGAAAAAAAAGGAGGAAAAGTGATGAGAAGAAAGAAAAAGAGTCAAGGGTGTATGTGCCAGATCTAAAGGAAATAAAGTTGTATAACTTGTCTTTGTGTTTAGTCTGGTGTTAAAGAAACAAGGACAAAAATAAAGATGACTTCAAGAAAAGGAGGAAGAAAAAATATGTCCAGAGTGTGTTGGGATGTATTGAAAAAAAATAAAAAAAAAATAAAGAGCGCTTAAGGATGCTAGTTGCTATTGGCTAGTCCAGTATATACTAGTTCCATAGCTGACATAACCCTAAAGTCCTACGTGATCTTATATGACGCGTCCTTATATTAGTGGAGTAATACATCAGAGGCAAGCCTATGGGTCATGCCGATGCATGTGAATTCTTTGGGAGAGAGAGCGAAAGTGTGTGTACATGCCCCTGCATGAAATGATTCAGAGTTCGTTTGATCTAAAAGAGGGGGAAATTCTCTTGTGATGTGAGGGCGCATGCTTGACGAAAGTATGAAATTCGTGTCGGATATCTTGGTCAGCTAATTTGCATGAGTTTGCCAATATCGAGAGTCGATTCTGAGCTAGGAGGTCTTGATTTATTAAGTGTCATTGTAATGATGATACTATGCATGTTTTCTTGATGATTTGTTGTGAACATAGTCGGTATAACCGTAGCTCGGATTGTCGAGCCAAAGTAGCTGTGATGGGATATCAATTTCATGAGGTGTATGAGTATTGTTCTATGACGAACAAGATTTTAAGTGTGGGGTAGGTGATCAAAGTATATTTATATGCCAAATTGATACTCAAATGTATAGCTTTGGCCTTGTTTGTCCAACAATGTGTGTACATTCTCATGTAAATTATACGGAAGTGTAATTTTATACTAACCAACATGATTTAGCGTTGTTTTGCAGGAAAACACAATTTTTATGGAGTTAAATGACATGTTGGGAGAAAAATGGAGATGAACTCGAACGAGCAAGGAAGCAGAGAAGCAACTGATGGGCTCCCGCGATGGAGCCGTGACACGCTGCCATCGTGGATGCAGTCTGTCTGGGAGTTACAAATTCAAGAAATTCCAGTGAGGGTCCGCGATCAAGCCGTGGCACGTTGGAAACCACTTCCGCACCTTGACATTCCAAAGGAGGGTCCGCACTGCACCGTGGCATCGCTGGGCATGCCCGTGCTGCATGTCAGTGGGCCACGTTGGGAGCAATTACCTGGGCGGCCAATTTCAGAGAGTCAAAGTTGCACTCGTGTCATGAGGTAGTGCCCGCGATGCACCCTCCGTGGACACGTTGCTTGTTATTCCGGGAAAAATTATCCCTAGTATAAATAGAACACTTAGGTTCATTTGTAATTATTCTGACTTGGTGGAGCAAGAACGTGGGTTACAGGCAGTTGTGAGGACGAAAATTCTAGGGTTTTCTCTATCCCTTTCTTCTTTCTTTCAATTGTTGCATGATTTCCATTCATTTAATGATGTTCAATCCACAAATGAGTGGCTAATTCTCTTTCTGCTGAGGTTATGAACTATTGTATTGAAATGTAATTATTGATTATCTGGTTATTTCATCTTTCTTCTATGGTTGTTCTATTTAATTCTTGTTCTTACTACGTTAATATCTGGCCACGTTAATGTAAACCAAAAGTCCTAGCTTCACCCGAAGAGGGAAAAGAAACCTGAAAGTTGTGAATTAATAGGATATGATCTTTTCTTTGTTTGGGAAAATTGAGAATTGATTTACCTTTAGGATAGAAATATACCTGAAAGTCAGTATTAGTCAAGTGTGGAATCGGTTTTGTATGGCTTTAACATGAATTTCTTTCTATCGCTTTAAAATGTAGGTGGAAGGTTTATGATTCTGGGTTGGGTTAAATACGAGAGTTTTAATCCATAGGCATAAGTCTTAATTAGCAACCGGAGAAAAGATAAACCATGTATATCGATAATTGATTTCTTTACATGTTCGTTTTAGCCTCTGCTACGCTCTGTTATTCATAGTTCAGACTCAATTGCATAAATATCTTACTTTAGTATAAAAAGTTTCCAAAATATAAAAATCCTCTTTACACTGTTGTCTTCATTATTAAGTTTTAGTAAATTAATAATTGAAAAGTTGTCACCCCGTAGTCCAGTCCCTGTGGGTTCGACATTCCGATTCTTAAAAAGAGTCACTATATTACTTGCACGACCAAGTATTAATTCTGCGGGCTCATCGACATTATCCTTATAATATAAGATGCAACCATTTTGATAATAATCAATTCCTATCGATATGTATAAACTTGACACCAACTTTTTGCATTATATAAATTATTAAGTATCTTTAGATTCAGGTTAGTAAATTCATGGCCAAGGTCAATCACAGAGTCATTTCCCCTTGAGGAATATTTCAATTTGGTTTGATACTTAATAATTTAATAGCAACATATAGTGGGAGTGCGGACTCCCGTCATATAGAAACTGAGTAGCATCTTCCAGACTATTCAAAGAAAATTCTAGATTCATTATTGTGAGCTTTCTTTTTCAATGATGGTCATCGAATTTAAAATCAGAATGCATCTTATAAGCATCCTGAATCATGTCGTGCATTTTTTAATTTTGGACATTAGATTCCATCAATCTACTACTTTCACTAACAATGAAGTATTGAAATCTATTAAACTATTATTAATTTCTCCATGACTAGTCCACACTTTATAATTTTTTTTTAAACAATTTTAATTAAGATGAAGCTTAACAATATCCTGTAACATAATCCTACATTAACATACCTTGAAGAACACTTAATCATGCCATCAAATTGAAAAGATTCTAGCAAGCTATTACATAGCTATCAAATCAATAAAACATCTTTTACAAAATCATCCCTCATTCCTATTCGACCAATATTCTTCTTATTACATATCCAACCACGATATTCTATCTATACAAAATTGAAGTTTGTTAAACACTACATTAGCACAATTTGATTTTCTTTAATATTGTTGAATTTCAAGTTAATACTTACTTAATATTAATTTTATTTTAATTTAATTCATATTTCAACTTAAAACTTATCTTATTTCAAAACTCAATTTAATTCAATATTCATTTTATTTTAATTCAAAGTTCAATATAATATAAAGTCAAGTTTAATTTAAGTTTTAATGTTCAATTAGAAGCTCAACTCGAGATTCAAAGCTCACTTTTATGTTGAAAATTTAATTCAAAGTTCTACAACTAATGTAACTAAGTTCAACAAAATTCAATTTTAATTAAACAATGCAACTATCAATTTGAGGTTCATATATTATTAACTATTATTCCTATGCGTACATCTAATCCAATTAAACCCTAAACTAATTATCCTAAATACTAAAATTAAACAATAATTAAAACTATATGAACTACACTTTTATATAATGTAATGCAAACTAATAAGAACATTAGATTTTTAAAAAAAAAAAAAAAGAGAAAAAAATTTTGGCTGAAGTTTTTAGTTTTCAAAGCCAAAAGAGAAAACAGTGTTGACCCTTAGTATTCATACAAATGCAGCTAAAATGCTTATCACGTGTCACAAACGCAGAGCTGCAACCAACGCACCCAAGTCAAATAGTCCAGTCCATGACCAAATCAAGTGCGACTGAAGTAAGTGAGCCGTGAGCCTACCAAATGCGGTGGAAACAAGGAAATAGACACAATTATAAGGGCAATTTTATAAATCTTTAGGGTATGAATTTTTATGAATTTTTTAATACATTATAGGATTTGTTTGGAGTATCTGAATTGGAAGGACATCTTTTCGCTAGGGAGAAAGGAACGCTACTTCAAAATGTAAAAATCCCATTTTGGAATATTGAATCAAATTCTCAAGTTTCCTCTATGATCTTCGTAAGTTTATGATGAATGCTTATTGTATTTTTCTTGTTGTAGTGCGTAGAAATATGAACAACTAAATTCTATAATTAGGATTGTGGAAATCACATAGAAATGATAACAGGTCTATTAAAATAGTGATTTTTTGAACGATATTGCATGTGTATTAGTGTTAATTCCTTCATTTTGAACGTCTTTTAGCGGTTGTAAATATTAGAACTTGCCCATAATCGTACTTGCTTGACAAGAGAAGTAGAGACTAGAGAAAGGAATTGATAATGGGATTTGAAACTAACAACTCATCTAATAATCCTTGAACTATCACAAGGATAGTCAACCTGAAATTTATGATGAATGTAGATGAAGAAACACTCGAATATTGAAAAGGATTTAGAGGATAATTATCTAATTGGGTCAAAAAAAATTTAGATGAACCGAATATATGTTAGTTTTGCATATGTAACACCGGAATGGATCTCAAATAAAATTAGACTTGTTAACGTTACAAAATCATGGGAAACACATCCCTAGTCATTTCTCAGTATTTAATACAAACAATTATAAGCATAAAGTATCTTACAGCAAATCTTGAATTATTTAAATGCTTATATGTCAATCCCCCTTCAAAAATATCAACTATCGATTTGAATAACTATTTTGGGCGTGTTTCACACCCTATTTCTTGTGGGATTCAAGCTCAACTCTCACCGGGTTCTTGTATTTGACCATCACTTTATATCTTAAGAAAGTGTAATTTAGGTAATGTGTCTTAGGAGTTCAATTTGAGTTCTCCCTTGTCAATGTATATCTTCATGGGTTTGGGTGAACTAAAGATGAAAATACGGACCAAGTTTTTCTCTTTATTATAAATTTCCCGTCTTAATTCTCGGCAGAAAGAAGATCGTTTATGCTATTATTTATATTGTAATATGTTCTATAGCTAATCCAAAACATTAACACTTCAAGTTTCCTACCCTAATTATTTGTACATGAAGAAACTAGCTACTACATCGACCAATGTTGGTTCATATAGGTGTTCTTTTTAGGGCACGAAGGAAAATGTAGTAGGATTAGCAGTAACGGGAGAATCTGATGGTGAGAAAAAGGACAAGAGAGAAGGAGAAGTAAAGGAAAAAAGAGAAAGAAAAAGAAAAGGAAATGAAACAAAAGATAGCCCACAAATAATTAAGCATAATTTAGTTATATATATGTCCAACTAAAATTGAAAAGTGTATAATTTAGTCAGTGCCTTAACACATTTTTCTTGCACTTTACTGGCTTAATTAGCTCTGTGTCACACCTTCTTTTAGTAATGTACTAATTCAAATTCGAACAAAACTATGGAGGTAAGAGGTTATTTATAAATTTGCATAAATAACTTTTTCAAACAAGTTTAAAATGAATATGTGAGAAAGTGAATTCCAAATTAAATAGTAAGCAAATCATAAAAATATCAAATCACTGAGAAGTGAAAATCCATCAAGCTAATATAAGCACGTGGCTACAAGAGAAACTAAATAGATCAGTCAGTACTAGGGGTAGAGCTAGTCTTTTGCCTACGAATTTGGTAGAGCTCGATAATTTCTACGTTGATCATGTATTATTATATTAAAAATATTTAATATGCATAAATAATATATTAAAAATTTAATATTTGTTTAAAAAATATTTTAATTGAGAGTTTGTATTTGTATTTTTAAAAGTTCTAAATATTATAAAGTATGAACATGGACATGGGTATTTGAAATCATACATTTTTCATTTTCGACTGACACAGGAAAATAAATTAAACTAAACTTAGTTTAGTCGAATAAAGCGAAGATGCAGGCATAAAGCAGTCAAACATCTTATTCTCAAATCACATAAGTTATAGAATACCGAAAATGTCCCTTGATCAGCAAGCATAACCACGACATTTATCCACTTTTCAAACGGCTTTTGTGTATCATTATTTACTCGTAAAGTACTAATATATAAGCTGATTCGTGGGGAAAAGATCCTCCAGTAAAAATTCTGTCCTATAATATTCCTGAAATTCTGATTTTATATATTAAAATAATATTATTGTTATAAAATGTATTTGTATTATAGTGAATGTCTATCTTTGTAGAAAGTTAGGAGGAATTATTGTATTTCATCCCATCAAGAGAAATAAGAACTTCTCTCCTTCTCTCTTTCTCTACATATTCTTGTTCTTTCTTTATTATTTCATAACACGTTATCAAGACGACTCTACAATTGGGCTACCTCAAATTTGAAGGCTAAGATATTATATATATATATATATATATATATATTTCTTCTTTTTAATATGGCTAATCTTACGAAACTTGAGTTTTTTTCCTTCAAAGTTCAGGCAAGAACTACCTTTCATGGGTGTTGGATGCTGAAATCCATTTAGATGCAATGGGTCTTGGAGACACCAATAAAACTGAAAACAAAGCATCAAACCAAAATCGTGCTAAGACGATATTCTTACGTTATCATATTGACGAAATTCTAAAAATTGAATATCTCATGATTAAGAATCCACTTATTTTGTGGAATAGCCTGAAAGAAAGATATGACCACCTCGAAGATGGTCATCCATCCAAAGTCACGAAGCATGATTGGATGCATATGAGTTTCAAGACTATAAGTCGCCCTCATGAGTACAACTCTCGCCATGTTCAAAATTGTTTCTCAATTGAAACTATGTCGAGAGACTATTAATGATGCCGATGTGGGAAAAGACACTCCCACCTTTCATGTCTTGGAATGTGTTTACAGCAACAATATCGAGAGAAAGGTTTCACGAAGCATTCCGAACCGATTTCCTCATCTTCTCGTGGCTGAACAAATAATGATTTGTTAATTAATCACGAGAATCGCCTACTTGGATCTACACCCACTCCCTGAAGTGAATGAGGTATACGCTCACCATGCTAGCATGGAAAGGTCATGACTCTGTCGTGAACATTTAACTACGTATCATTGAATGATTTAGCCCACACTTGGAAAGATGGCCCATGTGTCATCCCGCTTACTAGATTTGTTGTTTGTTAATTTCTTGTCTTGGTGGGAGGGAAGATGTATGATATCCCTGTCTTAACAATGAAAATGGCCCCCTCTTTAGCGAGATTATATGAGCAAAATGCCCAACCAAAATATGTTATTGCTATGGGAGATCCTTCGAGAAAAAGATTTATTCTCTTTATATGTTTATTTTTTTCTTTTTTTGTCTGTGATTCAGCAATCCCAAAGTTTCTTTTTAATTCTCTGGTCGTGGTCGTGATCATGGTCAAGAAAAATCATGTTCCTGGTTAATCACTTCAAAGAAAAAAACACCATCAAAAGGAAAAAGAAAAACATGAGAAGCGTGAAACATGGATGCTTTCGATGTGGTGAAAAAGGATATTATGCACGTGACCGTCGTACTCACAAACACTTGGTTGAGCTTTATCAAGCATTATTAGTGAAAATCGTAAAAATAATTTAGTGATTCACTAGTTATAGAACTCTCCAGCTGCATTAGTAGAAAATCATTCAAATATGCAATGAAAGCTGAATTTTGAGGAACAATTTGTACCATCTGGCTTTTATACAACTTAAATTTATATATTATTACGTGATTATGTGAAATAAATAAACATCTTAAATTAATTTATTTTATTTTTAAGTATATGTCATTCTATTTGAAGATATGGATAATTCTCAAAGCAAGTTATCCAATTATTAAAATATTTGTTTAATTTGGCCTCTGCACAATGTGATAATACGATATTCAAAGATGAGAAATATTTTTCTTACTTAAATATTGAGCAAGATGAATGTTACTATGATATCTTTATAGTACCAATTTGATTGAAGGTTTTGAAAAGCCATTATAATCTTGCCTAGGGGAATTAAACTCATCTTAAATAATGTCTTATTTTCTTTTAAGTCTCAGAGAAATTTGTTGAGTTTTAAAGACATTCTGTAAAAATGGTTACTCATATCAACACAATGGATGGGATAAATCTTGAATATTTTTGGTATCACCCAAGAAATGTCTCTAGCGCATTATGTGTTATAGAAAAGTCTCGCTTATCTTCTCCGCTTGTATTGGACAAAGATTAGTGCAATTGAGGCACATTCTATAATAAACCAGAAGTTTACTAATTTCAATGTCTATACTTTGGCATGATCGTCTGGGACATCCTGGATCTATAATGATGAGACGAATTATAGAAAATTCAAATGGACATCCATTAAAGAACTTGAAGATTCTTTTAGATGGTGAATTTTTTACCGCTTAAGTTATCAAGGAAAGTTAATTGTGAGATCATCACCAACAAAGGTTGAGATTGAGTCCCCTGCGTTCTTGGAACGTATACATGGGGATATTTGTGGACCTATCCACTCATCTAGTGGGTCGTTTAGATATTTTATGGTCTTAATAGATGCTTCCTCAGATGGTTTCATGTTTGCCTATTGTCATCTCGCAACCTTCCGTTTGCAAAATTATTGGCACAAATAATACGATTATTGGCACAATTTCCTAATAATCAAATTAAGTCCATTCGCTTCCGAGGGACGCTGCAGAGTTTTTCATCCCAAGCATTTAATGATTACCTGCTATCAATGATAAAATTGAACATCCTCAGAATCCTCATGTTCACACTCAAAATGGTCTTGTTGAGTCACTAATTAAAGGTCTACAATTGATAGTGCATTCATTGCTCATGAAAACTAGGATGCCCGCTTATGTTTGGGGTCACTTGATTCTGCATGTCAGTAACACTTTTTCGTCTCAGATCGACAAATTATCATAAATTTTCTCCATTGCAATTGGTTTTGGGTCAAGAACCCATATCTCATTCGAGAATTTTAGGATGTGTTGTATATGTGACTGTAGCACCACCACATCGCACAAAAAGATGGATCAAATAAAGAAGGTTAGATTTATGTTGGGTTTGAATCACCCTCCATTATTCGTTACCTTTAACTATTAACTTGAGACATAAGCCATCGTCACTCTAAGTGCATTTGCCTGGGCTTGATGAGACAGTTTTCCCAAAATTAGGGGGAGAAAATAGTGAAATCAAAAGAGAAATTTTGTGAAAAAATCAATCATCGTATCATCTTGATCCACGTGCTTCTATTTGTGAGCAAGAAGTACAAAAGATTATTCACCTCGCGTAAAATTGCAATTCAAATATGACGCATTTACAATTTGAAAGAATTACTAAATCACATATTCCTGCAGAGAATGTCCCATTCGAATTGATGTTCCCAAGGACCATCTACTAGTGTCATAGCTAATGAGTCCAAAGCATGCCTAAAGCGTGGTAGACCATTGGGTTCTAAGGATCAAAATCCTAGAAAAAGAAAAATAAATGGTCAAGATGACACTACGAAAGAACCCATATGGGAAGTTCAAACTTGAGCAATTGATATCCATGAAGGAATCAATGAGCCTCGAGACTCAAGAAATGAGGACTATCCATAAATTCAAGTGATGCTAGAATTAATCGATCAAAAATAGTGGTGGATTATGTCTTTGCATATAATGTTGCAACAAAAATCATGCAAGACATTGAGGATCTTGAACTCAATCTGTCACAGAATGTCGACAAAGAAATGACAAATAAAAATGGCAGAAGTAATTCAATCAAAATTGAATTCACTTGTCAAGTGTGAAGTTTTTGAACCTATAGCTCAAACACCTAATGGTATTAAACCTATTGTTATAGATAGGTCTTTATGAAAAGAAATGATAAAAATGAAAATACAAAGGTACAAAGCACGTCTGTTGCACAAGAATTTTCAAAAAGGCCTGTGTCGACTATGAAGAGACATACTCACCGCTATAGATGCAATAACGCTGGGCGTTTATCTTATTAGTTTCACTATCCATGAGAGGCTTGAAATGCATTTGATGGATGTGGTTACAACCTATCTATATGGATCACTTGATGATGATATACATGAAAATTCCCGAAGGATTTAAAATGCCCGAAGCATAACGCTCAAATTTCTAAAAATGTATTCAATTAGATTGCAAAAATTATTGTATGGTTTGAAGCAATCTATACGCATGTGGTATAAACTGTCTTAGTGAATACTTTATCTAAGGAAGATTATATAAATGATAAAATTTGTCCATGTATTTTTATAAAAACAAACGAGCTTGTCATACTTAATGTTTATGTAGATGACATAAATTTTATTTGAACTCCAATAGAGCTTCAAAAGGAAATTGATTATTTATAGAAGGAATTTGAGATGAAAGATCTTGGAAAGACAAAATTATGTCTTGGTTTGCAAACAGACCATTTGACATACAATATCTTTGTTCATCAATCAGCCATAATAAAAGGTGTTAATAATTTTATATGGATGGAGCACATCCATTAAGTACTCCATGGTTGTCTAACACTACTTGATGTGAATAAGGATCCATTCCAACCTCAAGAAAAAAATGAGAAAATTCTTGGTCCTAAAGTACCATATCTTAGTGTGATTGATACGCTAATGTATCTTGCTAACACTACAAGACTTGATATAGCCTTTTCGGTTAATTTGTTAGTAAGATATAGTTTTGTTCCTACTAGGAGGCATTTGAATGGGATCGAACACATAATGCGGTATCTAAAAGGAACTACTGATATGTGCTTATTTTATTCTAACAATTGCAGTCTTGATCTTGTTGGTTATGCTGATGCAGGGTATTTTATCTGACCCACACAAAAGCTCGATCCCCCAAACTGGCTATGTATTCATGTGGAGGTACTGCCATATCTTGATGATCTACAAAGCAGTCTCTTGGAGATCTACAAAGCAGTCTCTGTAGCTACTTCATCAAATCATGCCGAGATAATAGCTGGTCTGCTTACAAGTCGAGAATGTGTGTGGTTGAGGTCCATGATACATTTCATTAGAGAAAAATGTGGTTTGAAATGTGACAAAGTATCCATAATTTTATATGAAGATAATGCAACATGCATAACAACTAAAGGGAGGATTCATAAAAGGAGATAGAACGAGCACATCTCGCCAAAGTTTTTCTACACACATGAGCTCCAAAAGAATGATGATATCAACGTGCAACAGATTCGCTCAAGTGACAATATGGATGATTTATTCACCAAGTCTCTACCAACTACATTTTTCAAGAAGATGGTGCAATTTTCAAAGATGGGATGCAAAGATTCAAAAATGTTCTAATTAGGGAGTTAATACGCACTGTTACTCTTTTTTCCTTATGAGGTTTGTCCCCAATTAGGCTTTTCTTGTAAGGTTCTTAATAAGGCAGCCAAAATGTGTATTATCAGATATGTACTCTTTTCCTTTACTAGATTTTTTCCCACTGAATTATTTCTAGTAAAGTTTTAATGAGGCACATTATCTATCACATAGACATCAAGGGGAGTGTTGTAAATGTATTTGTAATATAGTGAATGTCTATAAAAATATTTGTATTGTAGAAGAATATATGTTTATATTATAGTGAAAGTCCATCATTTGGAGAAAAGTTAGAGAAATTATCCCTATAAATAGAGGGGTTCTCCTTCATTGTATTTCATCCCATCAAGAGAAATTAAAACTTCTCTACTTCTCTCTACAATATTCTTGTTCTTCTTTATTATTTCATAAACAATTATCAATTTTTCATTTGTTCATTCAAGTCATTGATGACGAAGATTCACCCTTGCACTATAACTAAAAACGATAAAGAAATATTATGAACAAAAATTAATAATTCTAAAAAAAGAGTTAAGGCTATCGGCAGCCGTTTCAATCCTAACGTTCATGTCTCCTTTGTTTTTCTCTCTCTTTAATATGCATCATGTCGTTATTTTATGGGGAAATATTTTGTCAAAACATGCAGGAGTAATTTTTCCAGTTAACTTTAGTTTTATTATTTGCAAGGGGTACCTATTATTGGAGTATCTTACAAGTTTTTTTTGACACTTGAGTTATTTTTGTAAAGTTCATTTAAAATGGATTAAAATGATTGGGCTAAAGGGAATTTTATTATAAATATCTCATAATTTTTTTTATGCCTTTTGATCAAATTGCCATTTTACTTATTTCATTCATCGGCCATAACTTTGTAATTTACGTGGCAACAAGAAACTGAAGTAACTAATTATTTAAATAAAAATACAATCTACAAATACTAACATGTTATTATTTGTAATTATTAAAGATTAATACAATTTGTTTGATGTTAATTGGCTTATTTCTTGGGTACTGAAAAACAAATATAATAATATGTACTTATTAATGTCATCATTTTCTTAGCAAAAATAATAAATATGGGTGACTTAAGATTAATTTAAACAGGATGTGTTTGATGTTAATAAATATAGACGAAATCACTATTTTTAGTATTAAAATCAAATATAATAGTATTCTGTATTAATGTCATCGTTTTTCTAAGCAAAAATAATAAATATGGGTGACTTAAGATTAATTTCAACATTCTTTTGAAGACAAATTCTAAAACAAGAGTTCGTTAATAACAAAAAGTTATAATCTAATATTTAAAATACACATTGGTCTCATACACAGCATGATTTATTTTTTATCAGTGTGACTGTGTGTGTGTGTATATATGTATATTTTGGCGGCATTTGCATGGGTTGTTGAAGACAACTCGACAAGTGCGTCACTTGTCTTGATTTAATCATTTCCCTATCTTCTATAAATTCTATTTCTTCAGTTCATTCAATTTCAATGCAGATCTGCAATATTTTGAAGCTAGATTAATAGAATGATTATTTTATTATATTATTTAAATATACTAATATAATATTTTATAAAAATATTTTTAATTTTTTTATTTATTTTATTTTATGTAGTGCCTTATAGTTTTTATATATAAACTATAAGATACTGCACAAGTAATAATAATATTTTTAAGATTTTAATATTTATTTAATATAAATCACTGATCACTCCATCCTGGTGACACCAATAATTTATCATAACAATCATTGCCACATTTTCTTCGTCCGAAAATTCTTAACAAATAGTTTTTCTCTTGTCTAACTTGGTATATTGTTTAATTGTATTGATTTTTGTATTTTTTATTCAATTAAAAATATATTTATTTAATTTAAAAATATATTTTATGATGCTGAAATAGTTTAGAATAATGTTCAAGTAATAATTTAAGCCAATTCGTGTACTTAGTTAGAATATTATCATACTGATATTTTAACTATTTAGAGATTATTTTATTAACAAATTATTATATTATTGTATATTTCTGGCCTTATTCCACAACACTTACTTGTTTAAATGATTTTATATGTGCAGAAATTTTTATCCTTTCATCATGGCCAGATTAATATTAAAGAAGTATTTATTTATTTTTTAATGTATATATTCATCTACTAATTAACGTGTAAAAATTAGTTAAATTTGACAGCCAAACCTTTTCGACAATTAATTAAATAAGGAGCTCAAACAGATAAAAAAAAATCTGATTTTGATTTTTGAAATTAATAAATAGATTTGACATCTAAAATATCATATCTTTTAGAAATATAAAAGTAATTATAAGGAGTATAAATATTTATTTTTACTATAATTACACCGTTTTAAACATTAATTTTACATAGATGAAGCTCATTATTAAATAAGCAAAGAGAACCAAAAAGTCATTCATTGCAAAGAAAAGAGGCCAAAGATTGAAATAGATAGAGTAGAAAACGAAATCCTAAAAATAGGCAAAGTAGTTAAATTACTCCTAATAAATTTAAGACTGCCATAGATGAAAAAGTCAAGTTATTTATTAATATTTAATATAGTAATCGTCATTTCGACAATGATATAAAAGGTCACATGCATGCTTGATTTGGGTAAGAATTATTTTGGAAATTAACTTTTAAAAATCTTGAGGGGGTATATAGTGGGAGATAAATACATGTGTTTTATTCTAACTTTTAGTTTGTAATAATATTTTGTATGTTGCCAAAATAAATCTCAGATTCCTATTTACCTTTTTAAGAATCCCCCTATTCTGTAATGAAATTTTTTTATATAGCAAGTTAAGCAACTCAAATGATTATTTTGTCTATAAAATATGAAAATGACAATAATGGAAAGCAATATAGATGGAATATTTATCTTATGCATGTTTACAATTTGAGCTGTCCTCATGATAGATTCAAGAAACTTTGTGCACACTTTATATCTTTGATTTTCCACCTGTATATATGTCTCAGAATTTTTTCCCAAATTTCCTTTAAATAATTGACTATTTTTATATAATATGCTGTAAGAATTGGCACGGTAATTAAAATGTTACTATATATATGTGGATGTAGAGTCCAGCATTGAAAGGGCTAAAATTTCAAAATTTCAAAACGAATCAAAATTTAAAATTTATCAAAATGAATATTTTGCTTTCGAGAACTACATCAACAAAAGAATTTTTTTAAAAATAATTTTTGAACCTCATTGGGCTTTCAATGAGTTTTTATTTAATTTTTTTTTACTAACTGAAATATAATTAAAAAAATTAAGGAGAACGAACGAAGTTCCTCATTTAACTCAAAGTTAGTTGAACATATTCACACTTCCCAGTAAATAGCAATGCCAAACAGCAACTCTTGTTATGCTTATATATTCGTTAAAATTAATATGTAGACCAATACAATATACTAACTGTTTTAATTTATTTATCTGATTTTAACTTGACTCGAAGTTTAAAAAGTAAAAAAATAGATATATCAAAATATTCTTTGATTTTATGACCTTAAACATATATATCATGCAAAAATTTAAAATTTAAAATTGATGGTCCACGTATTAATTCTACCTGAAATATAATATAAGCATAACAAATTGCTAGTTTTGGTGTTCCTTATTTTGGAAAGTTAATAGTGTGATTCAATACAGTAAGTTAAATAGAATCTTTGTTGGCTGTTCAACAAAGTTCTTCTTGATTTTAAAAAAACTATTTCAGTTAAGCGAAATTTTTGTTTTTGATCCTCGCTTTCCCCAAGAAATAAAGTATCTGCCTTGGATAAAATTTCAAATTTTTGATCCATTTTAAAATTTTAATTTTGCTTTGCCCTTTCAGCATCGGACTCTAAATTGTTATGGCTAGTTACTCTTTGCTTGTGATGTTTATATTAAACATAATTAATGTAGATTCTATAGTTTTATATATTTTAATCTATATTCTATTTACTTGGGGATACCTAAAAATAATAAAAATATTGTGGGACTTATGCCTTGTTACTTTAAAGATAATATCTCACCTAATAATCATAATTCATAACTAATAACTTTGTCTTTCAAAATGCGCGGTACGTACCATATCCCGCGATATAGAGTTTTAAAGAATATGTACGATTATGTTGAACGGATTTTGATGTTGCAATCGATATGTTGCTTGTTTATTAGTGTTAAAATTGTAATTAAAATGAAATGTGCCTGCACTTGTTTCATATAACTCTTTCCACAAAATGACGACTGATTTAGTGACAAGCATGCTTATCTTTTAGTTAATTACCTTCTGTCTTAATCTTCAGTAAGAAAGAAAAGTTGACATGTTATTTCTATCTTAATATGCCTTATAACTGATCAAACTATTAATATTTCAAGTTTTCTTAATTGGTCAGAAACATACCTATACTTAAAATTAAAACTCAAATAAATTAGGTCTACAATTTCACTATTGTCAAGAAGTTATCGACTACATTGATTAATGTTGGGTTGGTATGGTGGCAGAAAGTTCTTTAATTTCTAGGACAGATGGAAAATGAAGCAGGGGTCACAAGAAATGAAGAATCTAATGGTGGAGAACAAGGACGAGAGAGAAAAGGAAGCAAGAGAAGGAAAAAAAAAAAGAGGAAAAAGAAAGAAAAAATGGACCACAAATATATATAATTTAGGGTAACTAATCAGATATGTCCAATTAAAATGTGTATAATTTCGTCGGTTCGTAGTGTTCTTTTTGCACTTTACTCGCTCATATAAAGATAGAAATGTTCTTTTAGGAAAATTAAGCAAGTCTTAAAGATATTAAATCAATGAGAAGTGAAAATTCATCAAGTTAAATATAAGCACGTGGCTATCTAAGAAAATAAAGAAATCAGTCAGTATGAGGGGCAAAGCTAGTCTTCCGCTTACGGGGTAGAACTTAATAGCTTTAGAGTAAAATTTGTATGAGTTAAAATAATTATTTAATATGTAAATTTTAAATTAACATATTCAAAAACACACAAAAATATATTATTTTTTTTAGTTTTTTTAAAACTAAAATTCGTTTTTTTTAAAAAAAATAGGTGAAGTAACTTTTTAAAGTGGAGTTAAGTGTTGGGTGTGATTAGGAAATGGAGAGAAATAAATTAGAGGGAAGAGAAAGTTGAAAAGCTTCTTTTCCAATGGGAATATTCAAAGAGACATCATCTGAACATGTGTCTTCACACCCCTTCACTTCAGATTTTTAGCTATAAATAAAGGCATTTTGCCTTCATTTTTGGATAGAGAATTTTCAAACATTCTACATATTTTCAAACAAACAAAATCAATTTGTTACAGATCATTATTGCTCTTAGAGTTCAATTGGTTATCGGCCGCTTAAAGATCAAGCACACCATTAATGCGATATCCGTTTTATCCTAAGAGAGTAATCCGAAACCTCGAGTAAGGAGGAGATTAAATTCCTTAAGGACACACAGTGAATTCTGTGGACTCGGATATTATTTATTTTCTTTATTATACATATTTGAACACAGAACAACAACAAGCTTAAGGAATTTTTTTCTGTATTCATCTATTTTCTGATTTTGGAGACTAAAACCCTTCTCTCGGTTTTCTACTCCATTGTTGGAGATTAAAATTTTCGAATTTTCTACTCCCATTGAGATTAAAATCTTGTGATTTTCTACTCACCCCGATTGCTGGTTTGAAGATTTAAAACTTCTGCTAAGTAAATCTGAGTGTTGATAATTCGGTTTGAAGATATAGAAACTTTACCGATTATTTAGTTTAGTTCTGTCAAAAGTTTTTTGATTTAAAGAAATAGAATCTTCATCGATTGCTGAATCGTTGCTGTTTTATTGTTTACCGTATACATAGGAACAACCGACCCCATGCTTGCCTCTACAAGCAATTCCTCCACCCATGCTGGGCAAGCACCAGCTCCAGAAAAGTCTTAAAAGCTGGCATCAACTTCAAAAGTTGGTAAATAGAAGGTGTCTTTTATTTGACCACATTATGTCGGCGTGCTTATTAAGGAGGATACTCCTTATTTCGCTGGAATCAACTCCCAAAATGAACGGTTCTTTGGTGATTGAGGCTTGAAGCATTTATATTTTTTGTGCAAGAATTATATCATGAGATGGATTGGAGAATGATCTGTATAACGTATGCAACAATGTGGATACTTCTAAAGAACTCTGGAATGCACTCGGAGAAGAAGGCTAAATGGAAGATGTCGTTTTAAAGAAATTTGTTGCAGCTAAGTTTCTGGACTATAAAATAATAGGACAACAAGCCTATTATCAAACAAGTCTAAGAGCTGGAAGTGATAATTCACGATCTCCTTGTCAAGGTATAATTCATACTAATACTTTTAATGCAAGTATTAATTATGGTGCTAATAATAAGTTGTTCATTAATGGTTTAGTCATCAATGAAGCTTTTTTAAGTTGCAGCCATGATTGAAAAGTTGTTTCTTCATGGAGGACTTCAAGAATTACAAAGCACAAGCACCAGGAGATGAAGCTTGAAGATCTTCTCGTTCGATTGAGAATCAAAGAAGATAACAAAGTTGTTGAAATGAAGGTAATGGGAAACTCAATAATTATGGGGGCAAATATTGCTGAGACTACTTCCAACTAATCCCCAAAAAAGAGGAAGAAGCCTTTATGGGACCAAAGAATTCTTCTAGCAAGAAGAAATTCAAAGGAAACTTCCACAACTATGGAAAGATTCTGACACAAGGCTGCTGAACGTCGTGGCTCCAAAGCAAGAAAAGAAAAAGGGACAAGCTAACAGTTGAAAGAACCATGAAGATTGATGATTTGTGTGCTATGGTGTCCAATGCAAACATAGTGGGAAGCCCCACGGAGCACCTTGTTACACCCTGTAAACTTCTAACATTTAGATGGCCTTTTGCATGTTGGTTAAGAGTTTGGGAATGCCATGCTAGGAAAAGGCCTGGGGGAAGACTGACAAGTGCCAAGTCGGAGCATCGCAAGGCAAATGCGACTTATAAATCGAATTCGACAAATGCAACTTAAAGAGGAAGTCAGGTAAAGCCCTCTGCGACAGGCAGCGTGTCACGGAGGCTCCTCCGTGATGGCCAACGTGCCACGGAGGGGGTGTCCAGGCCCAACTATATAAAATCTACTTCGCTTTAAGATTCATTTTCACACAATTTAATTTTAACTCGACCATAACAGGAGAGAACGAGGTTTCAACATAAAATTCCGTCCATTTACGCCATTAAACGCGGTCTAAACTCGAATTGATCTTGGGTAGTGAAGTAATAAGCCGTCGGGAGTAATTCCTGCGGGAGTTAGTTTCATAAATTTTGGCCGGAATCGCTCGTCCCACCGAGCTAAGGTAAGTGGAATTGCTCCAAATTAGTGTCAATATACCCTAGCCTAAGTTGAGTATTTCTCCCTTCTGGACTTCCGAGAAATAACGAGTTTTCGATTATTTTTTGATAAGTCAAAGTTTGGGCTATATATATATATTCAAAGTAGGTTTTTTTCCTAATATTGATGAATTTAGTTCTATTTTGGTTATGAATATGAGTGCAAGTAGAAGAAATATTATATTGGCCAAGTTACTGAGATATTTTCAAAAGTCAGTAACTGAGGTATATAAAGCCAGTTTCTTCGCAAGAATTCTAGTATAGTAAAATACAATAAATTGCAGAGGGTGGGAAGCTCTTTGTAGCTTCAGTATTAAGTATGCTCTGTATTATTATGTCATATCCAAAATAAAGGCCGTAAATCAGTATCAGACAACAAAGATCTTATCCCAGACTCAACTTAACTCAGCATTAGATTCAGTTTAACCAACAAGAGATTCAGAATAGGAATATCAGAATGATGAACAGATATCAGATTAATTTACATGTTACATGTGATTATTGTTGCCTGTTGAGACCTCGACAGTTATGTGGGCACCCTCAGAGCTTCCTTGCCGCCCTGTGGTTAATAGCTGTGTGGACTCGCCCGCCAGAGGGTGAGGATACGTCACTCCAAGGAGTGGCATGTCGTCCGCAGTAGGACGAAGATGGGATGCAACATTCCCATAGCAGGCTGATCACACACAAGATACCCTATCGAGCGCTGCGCCTGGGTGGCACAAACGCGATTACAGATACAAATCTCAAATTACAGTTACAGAGTCCTCCGGACTCACAGATACAGTTATAGTCAGGGCCCAGAGAGCCCAAGCTGCATACCTGTGGGGCCGGCGGGATGCCTGAGTTGCAGGGTGAGTGGAGTAAATTTATGTTTGGATGGTTTGGCCCTGGGTAGGGGGTATATAGATTGCATGTTGATTGGTACTCACAAGAGTGGGGGCTGGTCTATGTTCTTGTATGCTATATGTATATATATATATGTTACTTATTAAGTTAATAAATAGCAGGACACCACATCGACATGTATGATTCTTATCTTCTCCAAGATAATAAGCCTGCACAGACTCCGCTATCCTTACTTCATTTTAGCTATCCTCTATCATTTCAAGTAATCACTAATTTAATGCTTATCTTCGCCATGTTCAGTTTGCTTTTCATACTCGGTACCAGTGGTACTGACGCCTGTTTGAGGGCGCTGCATTACTTGCCTGCAGGTACTCAAAGACGAGGAGCCGATCCCTTGTAATTCCGAAATTCTCAACACACGTAGTCATCACTCGTCATCCTAGAGCTAGACAAACTTAGATATTTATTTCTTTTCTTTGTTGTATAGTATGGGTAGGCTGGGGCCCTGTCCTGACCATCTTATCAGTTTTTTTAGAGGCTTGCAGATTGTATATTCCCCCGTGGTTAAATGTACCGAATGTGTGAGGTTGTGTGTATATTTTAGTTTATGGCGATGGCCAGGGGGCCTGTCAAATGGGTGATGATGATCTTGTTGGTCATGTAGCAGTTTAGCACTTGTTTTCTTGATTCACAAATAACTAAGACAGCATGGTGGCCTTGTCGTCCGCATAGGTTCCCTATTGATCTGGGCTTGTTCGGTAGCTGTTTTTATAGGTGGCTATAGGACTAGTCGGCCGAGGTCGGGACATGCCCGTTATATAGTGGTCGTTTTCTTGAATCCAGAGTTAGAGCCAGTGCCCCCGGCACCGAAGGGCGTAGCCGCCTAGTCCAAATAGCCTAGGTCTTAGTAGGGCACAAGGTGCCAGTCATGCCTCCCAAGAGGGGGCGTGGAAAACTTGGTATCGTGAGCTCTGGCCGTATCCCAGTAGAAGTCCGCAAGCCATGCTAAGTAGAGTCTTGCCTTATGGATGTTGTGTACCACATACTATAGGCAGGAGGCTGCAAGGCACGATAGGATGGTTACTCTTCTTCCTATTCAATAAAATGCTGTAGAGCTGCATAGTATAGGGTTGAGTCCCTAAAACTTATCATACTTTTTGGATACGTATACGAGTCGATCGATACTTATCATGTGCAGAAGATCGATATAGCAACAGGAGAGGGCACCAGCCAGTTGCAGGGTAATCCATAAGAAGAAGGGAGGTACTAGGGACCTCCCAATGTGATAATTTATCGGTACTATCCCGCATATTTCTATAACTTTAGAATAGGAAGTCGAAGCATAAAGGAGTATACTAGTTGATTTATTTGTTAGATATACAAGATCCATTAAGATGACAAATAATATTATCATCGGATATTGTGAGAAAGAGAGGGAAATGTAGGATTCCCACCTTTCATCTTTTAGATGTGGTACGCCTACATTTCGTTTCAAGGCAAAGAAGAAAAGGCTATTCCCACATCTTAATTTTGATCTCCAAGATAGTAAAGGGGCATAAGGATTGAGGTGATGGTGCCTAAGGTAAGTAGTAAGTGAAGATGGATTGGTTGATTCCAGAAAGTGTCAGAAAGAGTAAGGAGCCCTATGATTACGTAAGTTGTGCGGACCCTCACGGTAATAAGTCAAAAGAGCCGAGTAGGACCACTAGATTACTCGAAGTGGGTATAGGAGATCCATCGCTGATGAACTCAAAGAATAGTCAAGTTCAAGTCAGAAGCAGCTGAATCCGCCGTAGTGTGCTAACGACGGCAAGATGTCTGCAAGATAATAATTATAACTTAGCTGTGATATCGAGAGACAGGGAGGTTATATGAACAGATGGTCCACTGTAAGCCAGAAGAAGTATAGGCCGAGACTTGACCAGTAATCTATTGGACAATGTAAGCAAGGCGTACCTTGAACCCCGTGAGCTCACAAATTTTGAAGCAAGATAAGGGAAGAAGCAAGAATATCAGATTTTGAGGGGAAATTAGATTCACCTCCAGATTGAGAGAATATCGTGTATAAAGGACTAAGCCTCAGACTGACAGTTAAGAGGCAGTAAGATTGTGGAAGTTTAGAAATGTTGCGGTACGTCCGCCACAGAGAAGGTAAGAGGGTGCCGACCCGAGACTCTAATCTAGTGTGGCCTAGAGGAAAGGTTCAACAGAGGTCACGGCCTTAATGTAATGCCAAGTAAGGCGACAAGGTGCGGATGTTGACCCCATGTTGTAAGAGTGGCAAAATTTCAAATAGCGTATCATAGCTAAAGTGCATGTGTTTGTTGCTTCCTGAATGGGACTTGAAATCCAATGAAATGGTACGAGAGGACAGAGATATCATTAGATCAGAGAAGAAGTATATCCGTGGCAAGATGAAATCAGTAAAGCATGTCAGAGGTTACGAATTACTACAAAAATTCAGGATGTATAGTACCTAGTTGTTGATATATATATATATACACACACATATATCGATATGCCGTGAGTAGCCGCCAATAAGGCTACAAATTACGTATTCCGGTTAGCTGCTAGGAAGTATATACAAATCGTACCGCAGACCCTCAAAAAGCAAGGTGGTAAGTGTGATCCACGTATGAAGCCATAGAGACTTTCCAGCTTACTTTATTGAGTTACCGGACTTATATGTCAAGTTGCCGTGTTTAGATCGTATTCAAGAGCTAGTAGCCGAAATCGTGTGGTTAGGATGATACGGGCACGCTAGACTAAGCCTATCCACTGCTCGGCGCCCGCATTAGCAGGAGGCATCCCTAAAGACCAGCAACGTTATCGCATGTGCCGAACTAGAAATTGAGACCTAATAAGCATATTTCGCAGGTTAGCAACACCAGAATTTTCCAAAGATGATAAGTGGTCCACATCAGTAGTCAGGATGGACTAGTACCCCCACCCGGTTATCGTAAGATATTCAGATACAGAGTCCTAAGAGAAGGCCAGTCTTTACGTAATTGCTCATAAGACCGAGAATTTCCCGTGAACAACATTATGGATCCAAGTGGATGTGAACAATGTATAAGGAATTGGTAGTATTCTAGGACAGTGTTTACTAAGACAAGGAAATCGTTAGGTTCCCCGTGGATCCAGGAACGGATCGCCCGAGAGTAAGTCCGACTAAGTCCAGCTCTACAGTTGTTCAACTAGAATAACAAAGCAGTTAGTCATCCACAACTCCAAAGGTGCATGAGCCACGATGCCCGAGTAGGACATTTAGAGCACATAGACTACTTCAGCATCCGGGTCATTCAGCCCAGTTATCCAGTTATTCACGCTTATTCAAACAGATTATTAGAGATCATGATCACTATCAGATCCTTTCCGACGTATACATGCACATGGTGTGCGTACAAATATACGCATTATTCCAAAGTAAAGGAGTAGCATTAGTACAGTGGCCCAGAAGGCTAGATAAGCTCTAGCTATACAGAGAGAATACTTGGTCGGGCCCAAAAGATGATAAATCAAGATGATCGTCAATTACATGCCAATTTCTAAAGGTGAATCTGTCTGAAGTTAGTAGTCTTTGGTCACACTGCGGTCGGAGGTTGGTATACGATAGATACGTAGTGAAATAGAAGCAGTGAAAACATGGTCCGCATCTACCACTCCAACCAAGGCACGCAGTTTCCCGGGGTTAGCCAAGTACTACAGAAGGTATGTGGAAGGATTTTTCACTTGCAAAGACTCCTCTCGACTAAACCGACGTAGAAACATCAAAGTTCCAAAGTAGAGTAAGGCATGCGAGCAGAGTTTTCAGTAACCTAGGATGGAGTGTTGAGATATAAAGATTTTTGCGTTCTAGACGTTGCAAGACTTCGCCGTGAGATTATGGGCAAGGTACACTATGCTCGTCATTCCCTCCACTTAGGTTCGACTAAAATATACCATGATATGAAAGAAATCTACCGGTAGCCAGAATGAAGAAGGGAATAGAAGAATTCATAGCTTAGTGTCCTAACCGCCGTTGAAGTGAAAGCCGAACACCGTAAACTAGGCAGATTGACTCAAGACATAGCTGTGCCTTTTGGAAGTGGGAAGCAGTAAATATGGATTTTATAGCAGGATTACCCGTACTGCATAGGAATGATTCACTTTGGGTAATTGTTGATAGACCTTAATAAATCACCTCATTTTCGCCAATAAGGGCTACTTTCTCCGACGAAGATGATGTCGCTGTATATCAGAGAAATAGTCGACCGCATGGTGCCCCAGTGTCCATTATCTCCGATAGAGGGGGTAATTTATAGCTAAGTTTGGGCAGTCATTTCAGAGAGGCTGGGAACATGATTAACCTGAGCATAGCTTTTCATCCTTAGATAGATGGGCAGGCACTAACGCACTATCCAAACGCCCGAGGAGATGCGTCGCGGGCGTGTGTGTTGACTTTGGAGGTAGTCAATGAGCACCTACCACTTATTGAGTTTGCTTATAAAAATAGTTACCACTCAGCTATCCAGATGGCGCCCTATGATAGCTTTGTATGGGCGAAAATGTAGACGTCCGCTGGTTGGTTTGAAGTAGGAGAGTCGTTGCCGACTGGGCTGTAATATTCACTCGCCGAGGAAATGTAAAGCTTATCGAGAACGCCACCGACCGCTCGTAGCCGGCAAAAATCGTATGCCGATGTGCGGCACAGAAACCCGGAATTTAATGAATGACTGGGTGTTTTTGAAAGTTTCTCCAATGAAAGGGGTGATGAGATTCGGCAATAAAGGTAAACTCAGCCCGAGATTTGTTGGGCCCCACGCATTCGCCTCGAAGAATAGGCCAAGTAGCATACGAGTTGAACTTACCCAGAATTAGAGTCTATTCATCCAGTTTTCCACGTGTCTATGCTGAGGAAGTATATAGGAGACCCCTCCAGAGTTGTTCCAGTTCAGGATGTCCAGGTTACCGAAGAGCTGGCTTATGAAGAGGTTCCAGTGAGCTACTAGACAGCAGACCAGAGGGTTGAGAACTAAAGATATTGCTTCTGTCAAAGTATTATGGCGTAACCAGAACTGAGAGGAGATGACTTGGGAAGCATAGGAAGATATGAAAGTCAGATATCCTCAACTGTTCCAGACTTAATCAGCCAGAGGTACGTTAGTATTGTTGTTTTATGAATTGCCTTATATTATGTGAATAAATGAAATAGTTGGCTTTTGTGACGAATACTAGTGTTGTGTGGAGTACCCGTATTGGACTTTTCAAGGTTTCTGGATTTTTGAGATAGTCCATATTACAGGGGAAACTCTGTCCAAATTTTTCAGAATATGTCAAGTAAGTTGAAATTCTTTGCAGAAGTTACATTCGAGAACGAATGTCTTTAGGGGGAGGGGATGTTACACCGTGAAATTCTGACATTTAGATGACCTATTTGCAGGTTGGTTAAGAGTTTTAGAACACCACATGCTAGGAAAAGTCCTGGGGAAAGACCGACAAGCGCCAAGTCGGAGCATCGCAAGACAAATGCGACTTATAAATCGCATTCGACAAATGCAACTTAAAGAGGAAGTCGGGCAAAGCCCCTAGATAGGTATGATTCTTATCTTCTCTCCAACACAGTTAAGCTCAGTACAAATTCTGCTATTCCAGACAGTCTTAGCTATCCTCCTCGTCATTTCAAGAACTACCAATTTACTATTTATCTTCAGTTATGTCTGGCTTGCTTTGCATACTCGGTACCAAAGCGGGTACCGACGCCCGGCTTGGGGCACCGCATTATTTGCCTGCAGGTGTACTCATAGACGAGAGCCGATCCCTCGTAATTCCACCAAAGACAGAGTCATCAGCTCCTGTCATCCGGAGCCAGGGACAGCTAGAGGTTTATTTCTTTCTTTGTTGTACAGTATGGGTAGGCTTGGGCCCTGTCCCACCATCTTACGTATTCTTAGAGGCTTGGTAGATTGTATATTCCCTGGGTTAGCTATACCGGTCGTTTGAGGTCATGTATAATGAAGTTTGTTTGTGATGGCCGTGTGGGGCCTTATTCAGTCGGTAGTGGTGTGATCTTGTTAGTCACGTAGCAGTTTAGCAATTTGTTTTATGGATTCAGAAATAACTAGAAAGGATGGTTGCCTTGTCGGCCCGCATAGGTTCCCTATTGATTCAAATTTGTTCCGGTAGCTGTTGTTTCTTACAGGTGGCTATAGGCCTAGTCGGCCGGAGGCTGTATTTACAGCCATTATATAGCCCGGCCGCTTTCTTGAATCCAGAGTTAGAGCTAGCATGACACCGGGCGCTTAGGCTCGCCAAATTTTAGTCTAGTAGTCCGTGTCTAAGAGGGGCGACACTGTGTGTCGCCATATCTCCCAGGCGGGGCATGACACACCTTCTAGACCCAACGAGACCATGCAGGCGAGAAACTCTGCAATAGCCAAGATTGAAGGCTATGAATTTTTTTCCGAAAATGCATTATCCTGCAAGTGACTCTCAATAGTACACCGTCATGTTCTAGAAATGAGGGAGAACTTAGTTTCTGTTGGTCTTCTCATCAAGAACAGATTTAAGTGCGTTCTTGTTTGAAATCATACTGTAATAAGTAAGAATGATGTGTATGTAGGAAAATGTTACCTAACTGAGGGCCTTTTCAAACTGAATGTAATTGTTATTGAAAGCAATGAAATTACATCTTCTTCTTACTTGATTGAGTCGAATAATTTATGACATTTCCGTTTGGGACATGCAATTATAAAAACCTTGCGTAAATGATCAATTTGAAATTATGGCCAAAGTTTGAATGTAATCAATTAAAATGTCAAATTTGTATTGAATCTAAGTATGTTAAACATCCTTATAAGTCAATTGAAAGGAATTCAAGTCCCTTAGACTTAATTCACACGTATATCTGTGACATGAAGTCAATACCATCTCGCGGTGGAAAGAAGCATTTCATTACTTTATTGACGATAGTACACGATATTGTTGTATTTACTTACTCAAAAGTAAAGATGAAGCAATTGATGCATTTAATCAATATAAAATGAAGTTGAAACACAACTTATCAAAAAGATCAAATGATAAGGAGTGATAGGGCTACTAATATGAATCTCCTTTTTAAGAAATATGTTTGGAATATGACATTATTCATCAAACAACTGCCCCTTACTCGCCACAATCTAATAGGATTGCGAAAATTAAAAACAGAACATTAAAAGAGATGGTGAATGCTCTGTTGATAAAGTTTGGTTTACCCCAAAACTTGTGAGTGGAAGCTATCCTTACTGCTAGCGAATACTCAATCGAGTGCCACATAGCAAAACACAATCCATTCCATACGAAAAATGGAAAGGAAGAAAGCCTAACCTTGAATACAAGAAAGTAGATGGCCATTAAGGTACAAGTTTCTAAACCCAAAAGGGTTAAGATAGGACCTAAAATTGTCAATTGTATTTTCATTGGATATGCTAAATAGTAAAGCATATCGATTTCTGGTTCATAAATTAGAAAATCCTAACATTCATGTTAATACTGTAATGAAATCAGACAATGCTGAATTCTTTGAATATATATATCTGTATAAACAAAATTGTGAGCCGTCTAGCGAAGGATCTAAACGATCTCGGTAAGAGACAAAGGAAAGTGTTCCTAATGAGGAGAATCCAAGACGTAGCAAACGTCAAAGGACTTCTACTTTGGACCAAATTTAACATTTTGTTGGAAAATGAGCCTCAAACTTTTCAAGAAGCTGTGACTTCTTCAGAAGCTCAATATTGGAAAGAGGCAGTCAATAGTGAAATTGAATCCATAATGAATAACCATAATGGAATTGATTGATCTTCCTCTACAAAATTATTAGGTTGTAAATGGATTTTCATAAGAAAGTTAAAGATGATAGCACTATTGACAAAATACAAAGCAAAAACTAGTAGTCAAAAGGCGACAAAAAAGGTATTGGATTACTTTGATACGTACTCGCCGGCAACCAGAAATTACATCCATCTAGGTATTAATAGTGTTAGCCGCCGTATATGGTCTTGAAATCCATCAAATAGATGTGAAAAAAACCTTCTTACATGGAGATTTGGAGGAAGAAATTTACATGGAGCAATCTGAAGAGTTTGTAGTTCCTGAGTCAAAAAGAAAGTGTGCCGGCTCGTAAAGTCCTTGTAACTACCAAAACAAGCACTCCAAACAATGGTATTCAAAATTTGACCAAACTATATTGTCAAATGGTCTCAAGATTAATGAGTGCGATAAATATGTTTACATTAAGAACATTCAAAATCAAGTCGTCATTGTTTGCCTATACGTGGATGACATCATTTTGATAATGAGTAATGGCATTGCTAACATAAATACCAAGCGCATGCTTGCTTAAATTTGAGATGAAAGACTTAGAGTTGCCGATTTGATATTGGGCATTAAGATCCACAAAACTCCCGGTCTAGCATTGTCTCAATCTCATTATATCCGAAAATACTTGAAAAATTTAAGTATTTGGATTTCAAAATTGCAAAGACACTAATTAATGAATCTTACTCTTTCCAAGAAAAAGGTGAGTAATTTCTCATTTGACTATGCAAGAGTATTGGGAAGTCTAATGTACATCATGAACCTACACAACCAAATATAGCTTGTGCGATAAATAAACTTAGTCGATACACAAGTAATCCTAATTGAGTTATTGGATGGCTATAAACGAAGTTTTGGGGGTATTTAAAACATACTAAAAATTTTACTTTGCATTACAACAAGTATCCAACAGTTGTTGAAAGTGATACCGTGATGCAAATTGATCACCGGATCAATCAAACTAAATCCACAAGTGGATATGTGTTTACCATTAGTGGAGGAGCAGTGTCTTGGAAGTCATCCAAACAAACATGTATTGCTCGCTCTACAATGGAGACTGAATTCATAGCTTTAGAAAAGGCTGGTGAAGAAGCTGAATGACTTAGAAATTTTCTAGAGGACATTCCATTCTGGCCCAAACCGTTGGCACCAATATGTATACATTGTGATAGCCAAGCGGCAATCTGAAGCGCTGGAAGTGTAATGTATAATGGAAAGTCTCGTCACATATGACAGAGACATAACACCGTTAGACAACTACTCTTTAGTGAAATTATCACAATTGACTAATCAAGAGATAATGCGTCGGATCCACTTACAAAAGGCCTAACTAGAGAGGCGGTTGAAAGATCATCAAAGGGAATGAGACTATGGCCAAGTTCAAGTCATCGTGGCGGTAACTCTACCTAGAAGACTAGAGATCCCAAGATCTAGGTTTAAAGAGATCAAATAAAGTCATTGATGACGGTTCAACATTGTTAAAATAAGTTTTGGTCCATTCTCGTGATGAGACAATGTTCAGTAACAAGGATAAAGCATTAAAGGCTCTTTAATGATTTCTAACTTTAACACGAGGTATGTCAAATTGTGTATCTACGGGATAACATATTTAGGAATCACCTATATAAGTGTGAAGTGTAAGCCGCTTCAAGGAGAATTCTGTAAGCCAATTCTCTACGTACTTATGAAACCGACAGTGTTCATGGATGAAACGAACAAACCAATGAGAACCTAAGACGGTTAAATGATTAATTGTGTGAATTATGTTGTGTAGGTATACATCAAAGTTCGACGGTTCAAAGATATCAAATCTACCGATTGACCGAGTATATCCAATATATGTTCACTACGGAAAGTTTAAGGAGAAACTTACTTATCCAGCTGCAATTAGTTCTTACTTATGAATCACACAGTTTTTCATGCATTAAAATTTTTATATAGCCATTCCCCATTCATGTGGGGAATCATTGGAGTTAAGTGTTGGGTGTGAATTGGGAAATGGAGAGAAATAAATTGGAGTGAAGAGAAAGTTGAACAGTTTCTTTCCCAATGGTAGCCATTTCGAACAAACACCATCTAAACAGATATCTTCACACCCTTCACTTCAGATCTTTAGCTATAAATAAAGGCCTTTTGCCTTCATTTTTAGATAGAGAAGTTCCGAACATTCTGCATATTTTTAAACAAACAAAATCGAGTCTATTGTGTGATTTGTTACTGCTCTTAGAGTTCGATGAAGTTATTGGTGTTTGAGGTACTGCTACACCATTAACAAGTATATCCGTTTTATTCTCGGAGGAAGTAATTCAAAACCTCGAGTACAGTGAGGGGATTGAATTCCTTAAGAACACACAGTGAATTTTGTGAACTCGAATATTATTCATTTTTTTTGTTTTACATATTTGAACACAAGACAATAAAAAAACATATGTTTGACTGACACAGTAGAAAATAACAGTAAAGTGTTTAGGCCAATAAAGGAAAGATACATGTATAAAGCAGTCAAACATTTCATTTCTTAAAGCACATAAGCCAGAGAACAGAACAAGCATGATCGCGACAATTACCTGCTTTCAAGTGGCTTCTATATTATCATTATTAGTCTTAAGTATAGGCTGATTCCTGGAGAGGTATAGCTGGTTCCAAAGTCAAAGAGTGAACTTAAGAATTCATTAACTGCAAAGGAAAAGATCGAAAATTGAAATAGATAGAAAAAAAGGTCCAATCTAAGCAAGGTCTAGTGAGGAAAACGAAATCCTAAGAATAAGAAAATTGTTTTAGGATTGTCATAAGTAACAAAAAGTCAAGTTAGTACTACTATGGCATATCAGAAAGCTAATAAAATCTGAACGAAAAATATTGAATTCTGAGTTGACGTTGATCGTCATTTTGATGACAAATAAAAAAAGGCACATGCTTAATTTGGGTAAGAATTACCTTGGAAATTAACCTTTTAAAAAAAAAATAAAATCTTTAGAGGGTATATATGGAAGTATAAAAATATTTGGATAGGTCCAAATTAATAACAAGAAGGAAAAATCACTTGATAAAGGAACAAATAAAAATTAAAATTAACGGGGAAGGACAAGCATATTTAAATCTTAAATTCCTATTTAAACATCTATTGTGTTTTGTACTAATTTCTAATTTTTAATAATATTTTGTGTGTTGCCAATATTGATTGTTTTTACTTTTTTGTATAACATGCTGTAAGAATTGGTGGATTAAGATGTTACTACGTACATGAATTGGTATGCTTAGTTAGTCAAGGTAATAAATCTTTTGAAGTTTATACAACATAATTAATGTGTTTTCTATTTTAATCTATTTTATTTTAATTTGTGAATACACTAAAAGATAAAAAGAAAATTGTGGGACTTATGCCTTGTTACTTTGAAAGGTAATATCTCACCTAATAATCATAACTAGCTTGTCTCCCCTGCACCTTTGCTATTCAAAATACAAGTGGTACCATATCTATATGTAGGGTTATAAAGAATATGTACGATTTGTTTTGTTGATAAAGAAACTTAAGTATACATCACGATCTTGGTGCTCTGATCCTGTATATTTATGCAATCCTGCATATAAATTATTTTGGTCCGAACAAAGAATATTATATTAATATAATTACGTAACAAAATTTTTTTCTGCACAGTACAAGAATGACCAGGGATAAAAATAAATTGCAACTATTGAATATGGACCATGATTATTCAATAATTAAAATAACTAGTCAATTTCTTGCATAATAAAATAAGCAGGTGGAGCCGTTTAATTTCTTATTAGAATTACTGGAATACTCAATTAAGT
>JACEIK010004657.1:36326-55545 GCA_018107945.1 Datura stramonium | reverse complement strand
ATAAAAATCTATACTAAATGGTCTATCAACAAACACACACATCATTATTAAACTCATAAATGTATATTTTAATACAATACAAGAGTTATCATCTCAAGCATACAAATTATACAAGAAAATACAAGAAAATATGCCGCTAGGGACAAAAATGTCAAACAACCCCTATCCCTCAATAAAAAATTATGCAGTGTCCCTAATGCATATGAAACTAAAATATAGGAAAAAAAGTGTCAGAAGCTACCTGTAGCGTTCAGACTGCACCACTAAAGATCATGCCAAGGTGCAATTGAAGAACTCACCTTGGTAACATGAGGTCGGCCCTGGGTGATGAAGATAGAGGCCACTTTTGTGGCCCTAATAGCTACTACCACTACTGGGTCCATATATGGATCATCCTTCTCTTGGAGGTTTCTATCCTCAAACTCAACTTGTTCCTCCTATATCAGCCCCTTGACTTTGTCAAGCTGGGGAATAAGAACAACTGGTTGTGATGGACGGAGGAGGACCTTTCTTAGGTGTAACTTTGTTTATGGAGGCTTTGGGAGATATAGCTAGTGGAGGTGAGGACTGGGTCTGAGAAGATCGAATTGGGACAGTATGGGGAATCAACTCCATCAAGCTAACAATGGGTCACATCTGATCCGCCAATTGTAATAGGCCCTCTTCAGCTTGCCGCTCTCTCATCTGCAAGTCTTGTATAGAGACTTTGGTCTCTATTAGGTCAACACAGAGGCTCTATATATCTGAAATGCCGGCACCCTACTCTAACTGGACCAGTCTGGCATCCATAGTCCCTAGATGAGAACTTAATGCCATATGAGAGGCCCTGACGACATCTTAGAGTGGCTACAATGCACGCTCAACAATTGTGGCCACAAAGGTCGGCATCTTCTTTATCAATCTGGCCAATTGCTTCTTTTCCCAATCAAGCCTAGCAGCTATGCTTGGCAATGAACCTTTGGAGCTCAAGAGAGGTTTAGGGGAAGTAGTTGGAATAGGTGAAGTGGTGGTGGATGAAGGCTACGCTCCATCGAGAGCAGACTCTACTGGTGCTAGTTTAGACACTGCCTGAGGCTGTGAGGAGGGCTCCTCTGACTGGATGCCCTCACTATCTGTTGTGGGACCAACTGGTGATGCTGAGCTAGGGCTACTGGTGGCTGTGACCAAAATATCATCTCTCATCATGGTGATGTCACTCACCAGACAAGCTTCTGTGAATAGGTCTTCTCTAGGCAGGATTGGGACACCTGCTCTCTGACACAATGTTGTCACTAGGCATGGGAAGGGTAGAGAGGTGGCCACTTGTAGAGATTTCTCCTTGATCTATATGCATAACATATGACCAATATCGATTCTATTCTTCGACCATAATAGCAACCACGATCAACAAATGTCTTAGAGGAAGTCTATTGTCGCTTTTGGTCAAGCATATTCTGCTGCACACTATATTCCACCAAATCTTTTCCTGGAGCCACAGGTCATTTATGTAGATCTTGGCCGTCTCAAGAGAGATCCATGTGGGAGTACCTCTGGCTATGAATTTGTCTATCCATGATCTAACTCATCCTCCCGAAGCTACCAACTCATCATACTCCGCCGTATCCGCGATCTCATAGCCCTTGCCCATGTAATATTGGTTGATCGCCTCGTGGATGACATCAACCGATACTCTTTTAATGACAACAAACATGAGTGGCTCCACCTAAGACTGCAATCTCGGGTTAGTTCACTGGAGTATAACCCCATAGACTATAAAAAACTCTCGTACCAATGTTTGGATGTACAAGCCTGTGGGACAGAAGAGGAAGTCCTAATGCTAGAAATGGAGCTGCTATCTAATGTCTAGGTATTAATATAACCAGTGGTGCTAATGGTCTGATTCTCTGTGATACTCTGGTGGGGCTTTCTTTATTAGCCATCCGTCCCTCAAATATCTCTCTCGAGCACCTTTCACTATCCATCTCCTCCTGAACATGTCTTCCCCCTGCTTTCATCTCTGCTCGACTGTATCAACATCGGAAGAAGGTGTCTGGATAGTGCAGTCTTCTCATGTGGACTCCTTCGATGAGATCTCAATCTATGGCCCACCTAATTGGGCCTGTGCTTGCTCATTACCAGACTGGGATGAAGATACCAGAGATGGTATCTCTGTCAATGCAACCCATGTGGAATGAGTGGGTGATTACACTGGTGATAGTGTGGTGTTCCTCCTAGTGGTTGGAGGTTGATACTCATCTCCATCTTCGTCCCTGAGCTGGGACCTTTTTGGAATACTAGCCTTTCCACCTTGTGGTGCTACTCATTTGGGAGCCATTACCTATGATCATGCAACAACTGGTCAGTAAATAGGCATTGGATTACATGGAATTAATAATTTTACTATAAGGGACAGGGAGGAAGATGGTTTGTTTCATGAAGAGAGGGACCACACCTTGGACTGTCGCTTGAACTCAGCAAACTTGTTAGTTTGCTTCAAAGTACGAAGTAAGATGTATATTGCCTTTTTAAAAGATGTCCCATCTCTTGAGTCATCCTTTGACTCAGATCAAACGGTCCTTCTAGTTCAAGAGATGGAGAAAAGGACGGTCTGCCATCTCCTTTGTCAACTAAGGAAGACAACTTTTGAGATTTTGAACGTTTTTTCCATTTATCAAGAAAGAGATGGGGAATTTTAGGTAATCTTTCACATAGATGGACCAAATTTAGGATAAGCAAGCAAATTCAAATTTTATGCCCATCCATTCATCAATCAATCCCTAAGTTCTCCCCCTAAATTTAAAATCCAAGCATCGGTATTCAATTACACAAATAAAAGACTCAAAACTCACAACCATTTTAAGTTAGGAGTTGAGAAAAAATAATTAAGTTAGAAGACATGTGCTTGTGCGTTCTAACAGAGAGGGACGAGGCTTTTCAGTGAAGATGAGCCCTAATTTCTCGAAGAACAATGCTTGAAGAATAGAGATTGAAGTGTGTGTAAGTGAATGTGTGATGTGAATACTAGTGGGGAAGCTTCATAATGATGTAACAATGGTGGATTTACTTATGAGAAAAAAGGGCATAGGACAGGGAGAAAGAAGGGAGAAAGTATGGGTACATAATGCTCGTTTAAACCTATTAATTAGAGAAGGAATCTGGGTTGGGTCGCTTTTCATTGGGTGAACGTCCTTTTAAAAAGATGACCCACTTCTCACAAATTCTATAACTTGTATTAAGCACAAATGCCCCAAATACCCTTTAATTATTAAGTATGAAAGACGGTCCAATAGATGGACCGTTAGGCCAGAGTATGGTCTACACATCAGACCATCTAATGACCTCTGTTAACACCAGAACCTATACATACCTGGCCTCAAGTGATGGAAGGATGGATAGTCCGCATCTGAAAGATGCAGTCCATATTTCCAACCATCCCTTGGAGGCTAAATTTTCCCTTTTCTATTTAAATCAATTTTTTCCACCACTCTTAGTTCACCTGCATACATCAACACACGTTAGTCCAAAAATACTTGTGTTGCCTCCCAAAAAGAGCTTGATTTAACATCGCGACACGATGTGGATACTACACATAGTGCAGTATCCCTTAGGTTGCCTCCAAAGAAACATTTGATTTAACATTGCTTCACGACGCAAGATATCTGAATCAACCAATTGATGAGTTTTCCTTAGAATGGGACTTCCTCACTCATTTCCTTTATTTTGAGCCACAGAGTTACTACTTTACCCATTTGCTTTTGGCGTTCTTATTTTTGGGTGATGCCTTGGATACATGCTCAACTCTTCCTATTTCAGTCTCAGCGACGATAGCCTCACAAATATTCCCAACATCTATGGGCTATAAGTGGCCTTTCCCAGCTTTGAAGGTGATTCTATCATTCTTGACCCGACATATGATCTCATGTTTCTCCGAGTCCATAAGTGCCCTCCCGATCACCAGGAAAGGTATTCCAATGATAATTGGAATGTCCCTATCCACATCTTAATACAACACCATAAAATCTATTGGGAGCACAAATTTTCTGACCTTGACCAATATATTCTCCACCACCCTTACCGGAGTTTTAATTGATTTGTTGGCCATTTAGAGCCGAATAGAGGTAGGATTTAACATGGACAATTTTGACTTGTATATTTCTAGGGGCATAAAATTTATGCTAGTCCCATTATCACACAAGGCATGCAAGCAATCATACCGCCCAATTCTATAAGGTATGATGAACTCTCCCATTTCACCCCGTTTCTCTACACTAGTGCCGACTATGATGGCACTCACATGATGTGTTATAGGGTGGTGGAACTCTTCATCCTTACTTAGAAATTTCTTTGTTAGCAACATCTTTAGGTATTTTGCAAAACCAGGCATCTCCTTGATTTCATCGATGAATGGCACCCAAAATGTTGCTTCTTTTAACCGCTCAATGTGTTTAGCAATTTTGGTGTAAATAGCTTATTTGTACAACCTTTATGGAAAGGATGGAATAGGTAGGGAAAAATATTTAACAATGTCATCAATGTTTTCCATGGCCTTCCCCTTCCTTTTAGAAGTAACTGTAGCATCTTCATTAACCGCCTCAATCGGTGGCTTCTTCTTCCATCATCAACATCTCACCAACCTATAGATTCATCAACCCTCACTTTTATCATCACCCTCATGCAAATTCTCAACTCCTTTTCCAATAGTACCATCAATAACCTCACCACCCAAGTGTTGCATAATCTTGCTACTCCTAGTGACAATAGCCATACATTGAGCATTGGACGTACCAACATGCCCTTTTGAGTTGGCCATGGTGTCACTAGGGAGATGTCTCTTTTTCTTGTGGTTGTGCTCACATGAAAGATCCCTTACTTGCTGCTCTAATTTTTTAACTAACACTGTGTGGGAGCCAACAATTTTCGTCAAGCTCTTCAAACATGCATAAGATGTTTCTTGATTTGCAAGCATTTTTTTAACATCCCTTCAAGCTTAGAACCCCCTTTCTCTTAAGAAGGTCCATCCTCCAATTCTGAGAATTAGAAGAAGGAGCCCTCATAGGGACATAGGGATTCGAACTCCTACTAGCATAACTTTTATTATTGTGCCACACTTAATTTAGACCACCATAATCATTTGAGCAGTATTAATCTTGGCCTTATGGTTGAGGTTGCCATTGTCCTTGATGTTATTATGGGAAGTATGGTCTATAACCTCCGGATGTGTGGCCAACATATTTAGCATCTTTTACTTGCATGGGAGGTGGCTCTTGGTACGATTGACATTGATATGGACGCGGGGGCCATCCATGCCCATATTGAGAACCATTCAAGGCTTCTTCAATAGCATGCACCTCTTTTACCTCATCCTCAATCAACTTCTTGGTTAGTAGAGCTATGTTGGTGGCCATAGCTGCCATCATCTGATCCTACCATCTTGGTTTTCCATTATCAAGTGAGATAATGAAGGAGTGCTCATATTCAACCCTCCTTCAATCGCCACCATGCCATGTATGGTTATTCTTTGAAATTCGATCTAAAATAATGGAAATTTGGTTGAAGGTTTTGTCTATGAAGTAACCATAGACGCATTATTTTCCATGGACTGTGTTAACAGATCCAAGAAAGTGTAGAAATTTTTGAGCAAAATATTATCAGGGAACCCATTGTTGGAGCCCTAAGTATTTATTGCCTGAAGCATTCCCATGCCTCGAAGAGTTGCTCCTTACGGAGCTGTCAAAAGTAGAAGATCTTTCCCACAGCTCTGGGTTATTACTTGAGGGGAATCACTTCTTTAGAGATAATTTACAAGTTTTTTCTAGGTGTGGATTAAATTTGGAGGAAATCGGTGCAACAACTCTCGAGTTTCTCCCGCCAAAGAGTATTTGAAAACACTTAGTCGAATGACATCATCGAAGATGTTGTTATGTGTATGGAGGTTGCAAACCTCTAAGAAGTTCTTTAGGTGCTGATGAGGATCATTATCTATGGATTTATGAAATTGGCCTTCAGCTTTGAGCATGGTGTAAATGCAACCATCTATCTTGAAAGAAGTAGCATTGACCCTTGGTGGCATAATTGCACTTGCATAGTCAAAACTCATCCTTGACCTCCATGAACATATTGTTCACCTCACCTTGCGATAAAGCCATACTCCTACTTCAAATAACAAAGCAAAGAAAAAGTTAAATAATAGATCTAATCAAACAATGTAACTCAAAAATGTTAGATAGGGCCTATGCTAGAATCCCCGACAAAGGCGCCATAAATTTGATTATCGCCTAAATCCACTCCAATTCAGAAGTGTGTTCTGTCGATGCAAATGTAAGACCCATAAAGGAGTCAGGATCGTATCTACAGAGATTTTGGTAGATCCAAATTATCTAATAGTTTTCAATTCTTATTTGAAAGTTTAGAGTCTATTTAAAGTAGAGTTTGGAGAGTATAACTATAACTAATTAATGTAAATACTTGAGATTGTTATCAATAATGAGAAAACCTAGGGAAGTGTCCTTAAATTTTGGGTTGATCAACCTAAATTACTCAAATGGACAAATTGAGAATAGCGTTTTGATGAATATGCAAGTAATCACTTAGGCAACCAATGGGTATCTTTCAACAACACCAATGGTGTCAATCTACCTCAATTTTATCAAATTGAAGAGAACTCCCTTCTACCCTATTGCATTTTGCTAATTGGATTCAACCTATGTTTAGGTGAATCTATTAAACAAGGTTTAGAGCCTTGAGTTATAGTTTATTAAAAGTATAATAAAGGTAATTTAGCAAGATTGAATGACTTTCATCATCAATCACACTTTACAAACCCCAAATCAATCAAATATTTTTAAGCTCACAATCAATTTTATCCAATTGAGATTATTAGGGTTTACAACCCTAGATCTAGGTTTTGCTATCCATAGAAAGAGGAGAAGAAGAAAGTATGTAGTTGAACGTTCTTACCAATAGAATTAAAAATGAGAGAAGAAAACTTGAATTGATAACTTGATCTTCAATCTTCAATTACAAAGAAGATCTACTTTTCTATATAGAAATCTCTTTTGGGAATTGATTATCTCTCTATCTCTAACTATATAACTATATCTGAAAAGTAATGGAAAAATACTATTTATGATAGGCTTATAAAACCCCAATTTTTTTAGATTCAGAGGGTCTATCCGTGTAGAGATAGACCGTCCTTTAGAAAGACGGGCTGTCCTTTGAACCGTCACTTGAATTTGGTTTCTGCCTAACCTTTGCCCGTCTCTTGATTGACATGTCCTTTGCCTCATCCATTAACTCCTAAAGTTTATTATCCTTTGATTTGTCTTCTGAATGTCGCGCCGTCCATTGGAAAGATGGTCCATCTATTTCCTCGTCGGTTGACAACCACCTGGGAGTGGTTTATAGATCACAAAGGAACTTCTTGACTATTGAAAGTATGAACCATCCATTGAAGAGACGTGTAATACACCAAAATCCCTAAGATCAGACCCGAGGGTTGAAATGGAGAAACCAAAATTTTCTGCACTAGGTCATAGGATGAGTCGTCCAGTGACCCGTGAGGTACACCACGAGTCGTTAGGTGACTCGTGGGAAGGAGGGAAAACTTGGTTGGGGGCTGACCACGGGTGAGGCCACGAGTCGTGATTAGGACCACAAGTCATTATGTTAGTCGTGGTCAGAAGTTTGATTTGAAGGTTGAAGGTTTTGCCAGTTCTCTTAATGGCTAGTCACCACAAGTCATCGGGCATACCACGAGTCATGGTGTCCCTCATGGTGACCAGTGGTGATAAGCTCCCAGTGTTTGCAACGAGAGATGACCACGAGTCGTGGTCAGTGATGATGAGTCATCCAGTCCCTCGTTGGGCATGTCAGTGTGTATTTTCCTGCGAATTTATTAAGGGCTTTTCTGTAATTCCTAAGTTCCTAAGTCCTAAACTACATCCTTTTAAGCTCTGATAAATATATTTTAAGAGGGTTTAACTCATCCTAAGCCTATTCCTCTCCATGCATGCAAGCCTAGTAGTTCTAACGGGGTGATCAAGCTTAGGATTCATCAAGTTCTTCCCCAATTTTCTTTGGGCATTCAAGAGGATTGTGTAATCAGAATTTCCGAAGTATGTAGGGTTATGAATGGGTGTATCATCCACTCCCAAACCGAATCCCTCTTCAAATTCATGTGATTTATAAGTTGATGAACCTATGGAGTTTCAACCCAACTTGTGAATTCTCTAAGTATCTATCATGGGTATTCTCTATGCATATTTCTAACATTGAATTATGATTTATGGACATGTTTTATAATATTTTCAATTAAAAATTATGATTTCAAAGGTTTACAAGTAAGATGCCCATATATGAAAGTTCATGAAAAGATGAGATTATGAGCTATGCTTCTAGTTACGATGAGATGTTCATGATGAAAGTATGATTTCAAATTACCCATGTCTGTGTTCATGTTTTGTGTAATCAAAGTCTATATCAAGCATGTTAAAATATTGGGCAAGCCCATATGATCAAGTATGTTTCATGATTTATTTAGATTTCATGCTATTAGCTTACCACATGATTTTGGCGTCTAGACTCCCACTCTTTTCAGCCGTGGTAGGGTTGGAGCCCAAGGCTCCTCATGCTATGATTTTAGACTATGCACGTATGTTATGATTTATCTTCGTCACTTGACGATAGTAAGCTTCGTTGAAAAATGACGGAGAGCATATGCATATTTCTGGGAGTAGTGTCTAGCACCGAGTAGGCTAAGAGTCAGTCAACCCTATGCCTCGAACTACGTTCCATCGTAGGTATGTTCAGATTATTTAGGATCTCTCTTGTGAGCTTCCCCTGCCCCCAAGGGGCCTTTAGCTTGATATCAATATCATGGTAGCGTCCTTAGCCCTAGCAAGGTTTTGGACAGCTCTGCCCACTTGAGTGTATTAGTCGGGACAACGTAAGCTCTATCGTGGTAATGTTGGTTATATGACGAGTCTCCCATTTTTTCTCATGATTTCAATTATGTGTGTTCATCAGTCATGTTATTATGTTTTCATAAGGTTTGACCCAATGTTCAGTTTTACTTATGATTAACAGTTTTCAGCTTTGGGTCATTCGATTCAGTTATGATATTCAATTATTTTAAAGTCATGTTTTCAGATAATAGCGTGCAAGCCCTACTCTCAGACTCTTATGATGAAATGTTTATGATATACATGATTTCTGATTTTACTTAGTGGTTTTACTTACCTTTCATACTCGGTACATTCCACGTATTGACCGCATACTCTATGTTGTATTATTTAGTGAGACAGGCTCAGACATTTAGGCTCAGTCCTGACGCTAGCCAGATATTCAGTGTTATTATATCCCAGTAAAAGTTGGTGAGTCCTCATCTTTCAAGGGTCCTTCTTATCAGTTACATTCTGTATTTTCAGTTTTAGACTTTAGTGAGTTAGTTGGGGTCTTGTTCCATCAACTCGTAAGTAGTAGAGGCTTATCAGACATAGTATGTATTCAACTTCAGACTTATGTTATGTATTCAGATGTTTAGATGTTATGTGATTTTTAGACTTTCGGTATCTTATATGTTAGATTTATGCATTTAAAATGTTGAGCTTAGATGTTATGTTCATGCCATGGGTCGACTTGGAGCCTCTCGGGGTTCTTTGTCTCGTGTCTCGATCCGGGCCTATGTTCGGGTTATGACAAATTTGGTATTAGAGCATTAGGTTATGAAGTGTCCTAGGGTGTCTGAAAGCCGCATTAAGTAGAGTCTTTTTCATGAATGTGAAGCGCGCCACCCTTATGAAGAATAGGCCATGAAACGTTTAGGGAATGTTCCCTTCTTTCATGATCTATATCATGTGGTAAAATGTCTCTCTATCCTTCTAACGCATGCTATACACGTTTGCAGAATCATGCCTCCTTGCCAAGTTAACGAAAAAAGAAATCGAAATGGAAATGGCCACAAGAATGGCAATAAGGATGGGCACCAGTAGGCCCCACCAGCCCCTGAGGATCATGTACCTGAGCAGGTGGCCCATGCAGAGTTTAGGGCTGCCATTCAGATGCTAGCTCAAGCTTTGACTGCCCAAGTCAACCAACAGGCAGTAGCGCATGTCCCTCAGAATGGGAATGCAGCAACGGTGAGAGTTAGCGATTTTCTAAGGATGAACCCTCTGGAGTTTTTCAAATCAAAGGTGGATGAGGATCCACATGAGTTTATTGATGAAGATCTAAAGATCACCCAGATCATGGGGTTGATCGGGGAGTGCGCAGATTTAGCCTCGTATTAATTGAAAGGGGTTGCACACATCTGGTTCAGGCAATGGAAGGATAGTAGGACAGTTGGAGCAGGCCTCATTGGTTGGGATGAGTTCCATACCGCATTTCTGGATTAGTTCTTTCCTCGTGAGATGAGGGAGGCTAAAGCAGTTGAGTTTATGAACCTGAAGTAAGGTAAGATGACAGTCTAGGAGTACGCTTTAGAGTTCACTCGGTTGTCGAAGTATGCACCTGAGATCGTGGAAGATCAGAGAGCTTGAGTAAGTTGGTTCGTGCATGGGATAGTAGACTACTTGGTCAAAGATTGCTGAACCGCGATGCTTCATCAGGACATTGACTTTCCTCGGATAGTTCTGTATGCCTAGAAGATAGAGGCGGTACAGGTGAGTGAGCGGGAGAGAGAGGCCAAGAGGGCTCGGACTGATAGCTTTGGATTCTCCCAGTAGAGACCTGGTGGTGGGCACCCTTAACAGTGCCACTAGATATCATCAGCCCTAGCAATGTCAGCTATGAGTGTGCCATCCAAATCCAGGCGCGACCAAAGGAGACGAGCTTCAGGCTCTCGATGTTAGGGGAGTAGACCTGTAGAGTCCAGCATCCTAGAGTGTAGCAGGTGTGGCCGGAGACACACCGATCAGTGTTTCGTTAGTTCAGTGCTTGTTTCGGGTGTGGGAAGCCAAAATATATTCTTAGAGATTGTCCAGAAGCTAGACAGGGCCGTGATAGAGGCCAAGGCCCAGCCACTAGCTCAACAACCCCATCATCACGCTCAGCTTAGTGGGGTGCATCTACTAGTGTAGGTGGTGGTCAGCGCCATAACAAATTCTATGCCCTAGCATCTCGTCAGGAGAAGGTGCTCTCCCCATATGTAGTCACTGGTATGTTATGAGTATTCCACCTCGATGTATATGTGTTGTTAGATCCAGGGGCTACCTTATCTTTTGTGATGGCCTATGTTGCTGGTAGTTTCAGAGTTAGCCCTAAAATCCTGTCAGAACCCTTCACAGTCTCTACTTCAGCTGGTGATTCAGTTATAGTTCGACGGGTATATAAAAATTTCCCTGTCACAGTCCTTCAGAAAGTCAACTCAGAAAATTTAGTAGAGCTAGCCATGACAGATTTTGATGTTATCTTTGGCATGGATAAGCTACATGCATGTTATGCCTCTGTAAATTGTAGAACCTGTGCGGTAGAGTTTCGATTTTAGGTAAGCTAGTCCTAGAGTGGAAGGGTAGTTCAAATGTGCCTGTAGGTCATTTCATTTCCTACCTTAATGCCAAAAAGATGATTTCTAAGGGTTGCATGTACCATCTAGTTAGGGTTAAGTATGCTACGTCCAAAACCCCGACTATCCAGTCAGTTCCTGTAGTGTGAATATCCAGAAGTGTTTCCAGATGATTTATAGGGAGTTCCTCCCGAGCGGGAGATTGATTTATGTATTGACCTTTTTCCTAATACATAGCCTATATTTATTCCTCCTTACAAAATGGCTCCAGCGAAGCTAAAGGAGTTGAAGAAGCAGTTGAAAGACCTCTTAGACAAGGGTTTCATCAGACGTAACAAGTCCCCGTGGGGTGCACCAACTCTTTGTCCGAAAGAAGTATGGTTCCTTTCAGATGTGCATTGATTATCGGCAATTGAACAAGGTTACAATCAAGAATAGGTATCCTCTCGCTAGAATTGATGATTTGTTTTACCAGCTTCAGGGTGCTAAGTTTTTCTCAAAGGTAGACCTCAGATCGAGATACCATCAGCTTAGGGTTCGGGAGAGTGACATTCCAAAGACAGCCTTCAGGACTCGATATGGTCACTATGAGTTTATTGTTATGTATTTTGGACTAAAAAATTCTCCTGCAACTTTTATGGATTTGATGAACGGGGTGTTCAAGCCATATTTAGATATGCTCGTGATCATGTTCGTAGATGATATTCTCATATACTCTCGTAGCAAGGAGGAGCATGCCGCTCATTTGAGAGTGGTGCTACAGACTCATAAGGATCACCAGTTGTATGCTAAGTTTAGAAAATGTGAGTTTTTGTTAAACTCAATAGCATTTTTGGGTCATGTGATGTCAAGTGAGGGTGTACATGTGGACTCTCAAAAGATAGAAATGGTGAAGAATTGGCCTAGACCAGTTAGTCCTTTAGGCATTAGGAGTTTCTTGGGTTTAGTTGGCTACTACCAGAGGTTTGTTGAAGGGTTTTCATCCATTGCAGCACCATTGACTAAGTTGAACCAGATGAAAGTAAAGTTTCAATGGTCGGAGGCTTGTGAGAAGTGCTTCCAAGCGTTGAAGACTTGACTCACCTCAGCACTAGTGTTGACCCTACATGAGGGTACCGATGGGTTTGTGGTATATTGTTACACCTCGAGGATCGGCCTTGGTCGTGTATTAATGTAGCACGATAAAGTTATAGCCTATCCTTTTAGGAAACTGAAAGTCCATGAAAAGAACTATCCGACTCATGACCTCGAGTTGGCGGCAGTAGTATTTTCCTTGAAGATTCGGAGACATTATCTGTATAGGGTCCATGTGGATGTGTTTACGGACCGCAAAAGCCAACAGTACATGTTCACCTAGAAGGATCTAAATCTACGTTAGAGAAGGTGGTTGGAGCTTCTTAAAGATTATGATATGAGTGTCCTTTACCATCCGGGCAAGGCTAATGTGATGGCAGACGCTCTTAACAGGCTTTCTATGGAGAGAATGACCTATGTAGATGAGGAGAGGAAGGAGTAAGTGAAGGATGTGCATCGGCTTGCACGACTAGGAGTTCATCTTGTTGACTCAACGGATGGTGGGGTCATTGTTCAGAATGGGTCAGAATCTTCCTGGTGACCAAGGTCAAAGCTAGACAAGACGAGGATCCTATTTTAGTAAAGTTGAAGGAAGTCGTTTAGAATTAGAAGGTGGAGGTCTTCTCCCAAGGGGGAGATGGTGTGCTTCAATATCAGGGTCATCTATGTGTTCCAGGTGTTGATGACTTGAGAGAGCGGATGTTGCATGAGGCTCATGGTTCTAGGTATTCTATACATCGAGGTGCCACCAAGATGTACCGTGACCTACGGGATGTCAATTGGTGGAATGGCATGAAGAAGGATATAACGGAGTTTGTGGATAAGTGTCAAAATTGTCAACAGGTGAAGGTTGAGCATCAAAGACTTGGCGGTGTGCTTCAAGACATTAGCATTCCTACTTGGAAGTGGGAGGAAATCAATATGGACTTCATTATGCGATTGCCTCGTATTTATCGACAGTATGACTTTATTTGGATTGTTATAGACAGGTTGACTAAAGAAGCTCATTTCCTACTGGCAAAACTACTGATTTAATGGAGGATTATGCCAAATTGTACATTTAGGATTTAGTTCGGTTGCATGGAGTTCCCTTGTCCATTATATCAGATAGAGGTATTCAGTTTACCTCCCAGTTTTGGAGATCATTTTAGAACGGACATGGTATTCAGGTTAAGCTTAGTACAACATTTCACCCGCAAATAGATGGTTAGGCTGAACGGACCATTCAAACTCTTGAGGACATGTTGAGAGCGTGCGTGATTGACTTCAAGGGTAGTTGGGATGATCATTTGCCTCTGATTGAGTTTGCATATAACAACAACTGCCATTCCAGCATTCAGATGGCTCTATTTCAGGCTCTTTATGGCCGGAGATGTAGATTTCCTATTGGTTAGTTTGAAGCTGGGGAAGCTGCGTTCATAGGTCCAGATTCTGTACATGAGGCTTTGGAGAAGGTTCAGCTTATAAGGGAAAGGTTGAAAATAGCTCAGAGTCATCAAAAGTCCTATATGGATGTGAGGAGTAGAGAACTTGAGTATGAAATTGATGACTGGGTGTTTCTGAAGGTATCTCCCATGATGGGACTAATGAGGTTCAGAAAGAAAGAGAAACTCAGTCCCCGCTATGTTGGCCTATACCGAATTGTGAGACGGGTTTGCAAGGTAGCCTATGAGCTGGAGTTGCCCTTAGAATAGCTTCCATTCATCAAGTTTTCCATGTATTGCTCTTAAACAAGTGTTTGGGTGATCCAGATCTGGTTGTTCTGGTGGAGAGCATAGGTGTGAAGGATAACCTTAGCTATGAGGAAGTTCCGGTGGAAATACTTGATCGTCAAGTTCAGAAGCTAAAAAACAAAGAAGTGGCCTCATTCAAGGTTTTGTGGAGGAACCAGCATGTCGAGGGAGCTACATGGGAAGCCAAAGTAGATATGATGGCTAGATACCCGCATCTATTCCCTCCCGGCTCAGTTTCAGCTTGAGGTATTAGTTTCCTGTCTAGCACTCTATTCAGTTTCATGTTCAGATCATGTGCCCCAGTTTCTTTCATGTCAGTATATGTAGGTATGATTCATGAATTCAGTTCAATCATGAGACTCAGTCTGGATTCAGTCACACCGTCAGTTTCCAGCTTTAAATGTTCAGTATTTGGTATGATGGTTTTAATTCTCAACTTTTCCAGTATGTTTAACCACATTCAAGAATGAATGTTCCCAAGGGGGAGATATTGTAATACCCCGAAATCCCTAAGATTAGACCTGAGGGTTGAAATGGAGAAAACAAGATTTTCTACACTAGGTTACAGGATTAGTTGTCTAGTGACCTGAGAGGTGCACCACGAGTCGTTAGGTGACTCGTGGGGAGGAGGGAAAACTTGTTTGGGGGATGACCATGGGTGAGGCCATGAGTCGTGGTCAGCACCACGAGTCGTTATGTTAGCCGTGGTCAAAAGTTTGATTTTCTCGATAAAGTCGATTGATTAGGGTAAAATTGATCCCTTAGGAACCGTACATGCGCCTTTTGATTTATAGAAGGTTTTGGCAGTGCTCCTAACGGCTAGTCACCACGAGTAGTAGGGCACACCACGAGTCATGGTGTCACTCGTGGTGACCAGTGGTGATAAGCTTCCACTGCTGGGAATGAGAGATTACCATGAGTTGTGGTCAGTGACGACGAGTCATCTAGTCCCCCGTTGGGACTGGCAGTGTGTATTTTCCTGCTAATTTATTAAGGGCGTTTCCTTAATTCCTAAGTTCCTAAGGCCTAAAGTGCGTCATTTTCTGCTTTGATAAGTGTGTTTTAAGAGGATTTAACTCATCCTAAGCCTATTTCTATCCATGCATGCAAGCTTAGTAGTTATAAGGGGGTGATCAAGCTTAGGATTCATCAAGTTCTTCCCCAAATTTCATTTGGGCATTCAAGAGGATTGTGTAATCAGAACCTAGGTATGTAGGGTAATGAATGGGTATATCCATTCACTCCCATGCCCAATCCGTCTTCAATTTCATGTGATTTCTAAGTTAATGAATCTATGAGATTTCAACCCAACTTGTGAATTCTCTAAGTATCTATCATGGGTATTCTCTATACATGTTTTATAATGTTTCAATTACAAATCATGATTTCAAAGTTTTACAAATAAGATGCCCATCTATGGAAGTTCATGAAAAGATGAGATTATGAGCTATGCTTCTAGTTACGATGAGATGTTCATGATGAAATTATGATTTCGAATTACCCATGTCTATGTTCATATTTTGAGTAATCAAAGTCTATTTCAAGCATGTTTAGGTATTGGGCAAGCCCATCGATCAAGTATCTTTCATGATTTATTTAGATTTCATGCTATTAGCTTACCACATGATTTTGGCGTCTAGACTCCCACTTTTTTCAACTGTGGTAGGGTTGGAGCCCAAGGCTCCTCATGCTATGATTTTATACTATGCACGTATGTTATGATTTAGCTTCGTCACTTGACGATAGTCAGCTTCATTGAAAAATGATGGAGAGTATATGCAAGTTTTTTGGAGAAGTGTCTAGCACCGAGTAGGCTAAGGGTCAGCAAACCCTCTTCCTTAGAAGTACGTGCCAATGTAGGTATGTTCAGATTATGTGGGACCTCCCTTGTGAGCTTCCTCTGCCCCCAAGGGGCCTTCAAATTGATATCGATATCATGGTAACATCATTAGATCTTGCAAGGCTTTGGACGACTCTACCAACTTGAGTGTAATAGTCAGGACCACATAGGCTCTATCGTGGTAATGTCGGTTATATGACGAGTCTCCCATTGTTCCTCATGATTTCAGTTATGCATGTTCATCATTCATGTTACAATGTTTTCCGCAGGTTTGACCCAATGTTCAATTTTACTTATGATTAACAGTTTTCAGCTTTGGGTTATTTGATTCAGTTTTAACATTCAGTTATGTTTGAGTCATGTGTTTAGATAATAGCATGAAAGCGCTACTGTCAGACTCTTATGATGAAATGTTTATGATATGCATGATCTCTGATTTTACTTACTTACTGGTTTTACTTACCTTTCATACTCAATACATTCCACGTACTGACTTCACAGTCTATGCTGTATCATTTAATGATACAAGCTCAGACATTTAGTCTAAGTCCTGACGCTAGCTAGATATTCAGTGTTAGCATCTCCCAGTCAGAGTTGGTGATTCTTCATATTTCGAGGGCCCTTCTTATCAGTTACATTCAGTATTTTCAGTTTCGGACTTTAGTTAGTTGGGGTCTTGTCCCATCAACTTGTCAGTAGTAGAGGCTTATCAGACATAGTATGTATTCAGCTTCACACTTGTGTTATGTATTCAGATGTTTAGATGTTATGAGATTTTCAGACTTTTGGTATGTTATATGTTAGATTTTTGCATTTAACATGTTGAGCTTAGATGTTATGTTCATGCCACTGGTCGACTTGGAGCCTCTCGGGGTTCTTTGTCTCGTGTCTCGATCCGGGCCTATGTTCGGGTCATAATAAACTTGGTATTAGAGAATTAGGTTATGAAGTGTCCTAGGGTTTCTGAAAGCCGCATTAAGTAGAGTTTGTTTCATGGGTGTGAAGCGTGCCACACTTATGACGAAGAGGCTACGAAACATTTTAGGAAATATTTCCTTCTTTCATGATTTATATCGTGTGATAAAATGTCTCTTTATCCTTATAACTCCTGCTATACGCATTTGCAGAATCATGCGTCCTTGCCAAGTTAAAGAAAGAAGAAACTGAAATGGAAATGGCCATGAGAATGGCAATGGGGATGGACACTAGCAGGCCCCACCAGCCCCTGAGGATCATGTACCTGAGAAGGTGACCCAAGCAGAGTTTAGGGCTGCCATTCCGATGCTAGCTCAAGCTTTGACCGCCTAAGTCAACCAACAGGCGGTAGCGCATGTCCCTCAGAATAGGAATGCGGCAGCTGTGAGAGTTAGATATTTTCTGAGGATGAACCCTCCGGAGTTTTTTGGATCAAAGGTGGATGAGGATGCACATGAGTTTATTGATGAAGATCAAAAGATCACCCAAATCACGAGGGTGACGGGGGAGGAGTGCGCAGATTTAGCCTTGTATCAGTAGAAAGGGGTTGCGCATATCTAGTTTAGGCAATGGAAGGATAGCAGGACAGTTGGAGCAGGCCCCATTGGTTGGGATGAGTTCCATACTGCATTTATGGATCTTATTCTTTCCTCGTGAGATGAGGGAGATTAAAGCAGCTGTGTTTGTGAACCTGAAGCAAGGTAAGATGACAGTACAGGAGTATTTTTTAGAGTTCACTCGCTTGTCCAAGTATGCACCTGAGATGGTGGTAGATCAGAGAGCTCAAGTGAGTTGGTTCGTGCATGGGATAGTAGACTACTTGGTCAAAGATTGCCAGACCGTGATGCTTAATCAAGACATTAACTTTCCTTAGATAGTTTTGTACGCCCAGTAGATAGAGGCGGTACAGGTGAGTGAGCGGGAGAGAGAGGCCAAGAGGGCCAGGACTAATAACTTTGGATTCTCCAAGTAGAGACCTGGTGGTGGGCACCGTCAGTAGTCCCACCAGAGATCATCAGCCCTAGCACTGTCAGCTATGAGTGTGCCATCCATATCCAGGTGCGACCATAGGAGACAAGCATCAGGCTCTTGAGGTCAGGGAAGTAGACCCGCAGAGTCCAGCATCCCAGAGTGTGGCAGGTGTGGCCGGAGATACACCGGTCAGTGTTTAGCCGGTTCAGATGCTTGTTTCAAGACAAATGCTCAGAGATTGTCCAGCAGCCAAACAAGGCCATAATAGGGGCCGAGGCCCAGCCACTAGCTCAGAATCCCCACCAGCAAGCTCAGCTCAGCAGGGTGCATCCACTAGTGCAGGTGGTTGTCAGCGCCAGAACAGATTCTATGCCCTAGCATCTCGTCAAGAGCTGGAGGTCTCCCCAATGTAGTCACTGGTATGTTACGAGTATTCCACCTTGATGTATATGCATTGTTATATCCAGGGTCTAGCTTATATTAGTGACGCCCTATATTGTGGGTAGTTTCGGAGTCAGTCTTGAAATCCAGTTAGAACCCTTCTCATTCTCTACTCCAGTCGTGTTTCAGGTATAACTCGATGTTGTATATAGAAATTGCCCTGTCACAGTCCTTCAGAAAGTCACCTCAGTAGATTTGTAGAGCTATTTATGACAGATTTTGATGTTATATTTAGCATGGATAGGCTACATGCATGTTATGCCTCAGTAAATTATAGAACCCCTACAGTAGAGTTCCGATTTCTGAGTAAGCTAGTCCTAGAAGGAATGGTACAGATAAAGGTATCACGTTGAGAGGCCTCTGATACCTCCTCCTGCTGCTGTAATTACCTTGTAACTAGCTGGTGCCCTCTTCTGCTGCTATATCCAATCTTCTGCCTGTGATAGAATATCGCTGGTCTGACTTGTATCTGTATTCAAAGAATATAGTAAGTTTTAGGGACTCAACCCTATACTGTACTCCTCTATAGCACGACTGAATGAGAAGAAAGGGTAACCATCCTATCATGCCTTGCAGCCTCCTGCCTATAGTATGTAGTGCACAATACATCCATAGACAAGACTCTACTTAGAACGGCTTGCAGACTCCCTGGGACACGACCTGCTCTGATACCAAGTTTGTCACGCCCCGCCTTGGGGGGTATGA